>CAUYRH010177512.1:0-12633 GCA_963574655.1 Perodicticus potto
AGTCAATGGTGGACCACATGTATAGCGGTGGTCTCATAAGATAAAAATACTGTATTTTTTTAGGCTTGGCATCTGTGGCTCAACAGGCTAAGGCGCCAGCCACGTACACCTGAGCTGGCGGGTTCAAATCCAGCCCGGGCCTGCCAAACAACAATGACGGCTGCAACCAAAAAATGGCCGGGCGTTGTGGCGGGTGCCTGCAGTCCCAGCTACTTGGGAGGCGGAGGCAGGAGACTCGCTTGAGCCCAGGAATTGGAGGTTGCTGTGGGCTGTGATGCCACAGGCCTCTCTCCAGGGTGACAGCTTGAGGCTTTGTCTCAAAAAAAAAAAAATACTGTATTTTTACTGTACCTTTTCTATGTTTAGATATGTTCAGATTTACAAATATATAACATTGCATCATAATTGCCTGCAGTACAGTGCTGTACGGGTTTATAACCTAGGAGCCATAGGCTGAACTATATAGCCCTAGGCACGTAGAAGGCTCTACCATCTGAGGTTGTGGAATTGCACTCTTTGATGTCCAAACAATGACGAAATCACCTCACAATGCATTTCTCAAAACATATCCCTGTCATTAAGTAATACATGACTGTATTTATTATATATGTAATATTTATGTCATTTGTTATAAATACAACATATATCCATGTTTTTCCCTCCTGGGAACATTAAGAGCCTTTTAATTTATGTGTTTAAATCGGCAAATGTAAATGTTCATACTCCCAAATGTGATCTTGGCTTTGTACGTCTATGTGGTGTAATAATGTCATCTTATTATATTGCAGGCTTGAAGGAAAAAATGAAATGTTTGAAGAGTAGGTTGTGTGTTGTTTGCTGTGTGTGTGCGCTCCGTGTGATGGCTGCACGTCCCTGGGAAGGTGGAATCTCAGTCTGGTTATAGGGATACAGTGATCATGTTGTGATAATTTCTCAAGTAACAGCCTCATAGCTTGGTCACGATATCCATATGACACAGAGAGCCACTATTTCATCCTTTCCTTCTCTTTCTCCTGTCACCCCTGCCTGTCCTAGGCAGCACTGCATGCCACCTGGAAATTGGGACCACTTTGACTCTGCAGAGTTCAAGGTGGACTTCTTCATCTTTTTGCTTGTGGTCTTTTCCCTGCCTTGATGGCTGTAGCCGGTGTCCTGCTGGCCCACTGTCAGACTGCCCATTTTATGGATAGTGGAAGCTTACGTGGGAAGCTTCACCTGGCCTCAATGGAGTTCACATGCAAGGAGCCTTTTGGGGTGGTCTCTGCACCCACAGACCATTCCTGTGTGATTGTTACAAGGAGCCATTTGCTTTGGGTTTTCTCCAACCTGCTCAAGTTGGTGGAATTAAAGATAACAAATAATTTTATGGCAAATAAAAACCTTTACAGATTGGAAGTGACCAAATACCTTCCTACTCTCAGTGTTTGACACACTGAGATTTATTGCTGATGAAAAAAAAAAAATTACTTTGTCAAGTTAACCAACTGATCTTACATCCCAGCCCCAACATAGGTTAGGGCTTGCAACTCCTAGACTGACAAGCTGACCCAAGGTAGAGACCTACTTTTCTACATAAATTGGCTTTAGGGAATGAGGATTTAAGTTTATATTAAAATAAAGATCAGGGCGGTGCTCATAGCTCAGTGGGTAGGGCGCCGGCCTCATACACTCAGGCTGGTGGGTTCTAACCTGGCCTGGGCCAGCTAAACAACGACAACTACAACAAAAAAAAGTCCGGGTGTTGTGGTGGGCGCCTGTAGTCCCAGCTACTTGGGAGTTTGAGGCAAGAGAATCGCTTAAGCCCAGGAGTTTGAGGTTGCTGTGAGCTGTAACTCCATGACACTCTACCCAGGGCAACATAGTGAGACTCTGTCTCAAATAAATAAATAAATAAATAAATAAATAAATAAATAAATAAATAAATAAATAAAATAAAGATCTAAACACTTACTTTTTACTCAAAATTGGTGTAACTTAAAGCTAGATGCTATTATTGTGCAGTACCCTTCTCCAGTCTATAAGGCACCAGCTCTGCCAGACAATGGCCTCTCTCTTGAGAAAATTCAGCTTTGTTAGGTTAATGTTTCGTTATCTCTAGGCCTCCTGAGAGTTGGGTGTCAACAACTTCCCCAGACTAGAGCTGCTATAGTGTGTACTGTAAACCTGCCCTGCACAAAAGTCCAGGACAGTAGTACCTTGGTACCTTCTGAACCTTGACAATGCATGTTAGCATATTAAAGGCTCTGAAAAGTTTTACAATCAAGAGAGCTTCTTAAACTTTTGTTGACTTAGACTTGCCCAGTATTATGTGAATGAGGAAATCTTTTTCTTCTACGTGGCACCCATGAACTAGTGATTGACAGAATTACTAGAGGAATTCATTTTTGCGTTTTAATCCTATCTCCTCCAGGGGAATTTAGGGCACCAGTGCAGCTGAAAAGGGTCAGCAGCTGGTCAGACCTGGTTTGAAACTCACCTCTCCAAGTCTTACTTTTCTCACCTATAAATGGACTTGGTAATGATCACTTCGTAGGCCCGTGGCTCTGCCTGGGCACCTCTTGTTTTTGTTTGCAGTCTGCTTCCAGCCAAGTTGGGAGCACAGAAGGACATAGATGGCTTTGATTACAGAAGAAGCTGAGCCAACCACATGTCGTCTGGCCTGAACCCTAGAATGTCTACAGAAGAGAGAAACACCCAAGGGCCTGTCTGGCTAACCAGGCAATCGGTGGCAGCTGTGTGGTCATAGTCCTGCGCTCTGCTGCCTGCTGGGCAGGCCTTGTTTTAGTTCTTAGATGAGATCGTTATTGCTCAAGAGTCGTTGGCCTGTGTACAGCATGTTTTGACATGGGGCGAGTCTGGCCGGGTCACAGACTGACGTCACAGGCCCTTAGCGCACGCCCCACATGGCTTCCCCCACACCTCCACCACCAGGTTTCGCTGACTTCAGCCCAGGCAGAGGAGGAGAGGTCTGTTCTCTCCCAAGTGTTGGAGAGAAGGCTGCAGTACTGTGAGTGAAGGAAGGCCGGAGGAACGGATTATCCTCAGCCGGCTTTCTTACCAGAGACACTGGGAGGACAGAGAAGAGTCCTTGTACGCTTAGTCTGGGGCAGGGCTGATGTTCAGGACGTGAGAGAGGAGACAGGAAAAGGGAGGTCACAGTCACAGACCCAGGGTTTGTTTTTTTTTTTTTGAGACAGAGCCTCAAGTTGTAACCCTGGATAGAGTGCTGTGGCATCACGGCTCACAGCAACCTCCAATTCCTGGGCTCAAGCTAGTCTCCTGCCTCTGCCTCCCAAGTAACTAGGACTAAAGGCGCCCGCCACAACTCCCGGCCATTTTTTGGTTGCCGCCGTCATTGTTGTTTGGTGGGCCCAGGCTGGATTCGAACCCGCCAGCTCAGGGGTACGTGGCTGGCGCCTTATCCCGTTGAGCCACAGGCGCCGAGCCAACCCAGGGGTTTTTTGAGGCTCCTGCAGGGAGACCCTTGTGTGCATCCTCGGTGGGGAGCGGGGGGATGTCTCCTGGAAAGTGGACCTCACCCCTTTGGTCTGAATGCCATGGAGTCTTTGGCTTTGGTGAAAATGTATGGAGACCCAGAGTGGTCTGAAATGCGTCTCTTCTAAGCAAGACAGCGCGAGCTAATGACAATCATGGTCACGAGGAAGGTTTTTGCTAGTGTTTCAAGCATGTTTATGGCGCACTTGCTGTGTGTGGGGCACTGTGGCAGGATCTGGTGACACAGATGAGTGAGTCATAGTCTCTGCCTCAGGAGCCTGTGAGAGGGAGAGGCCCAGGGGTGGCCATACTGCCTCTCAGTGTAAGGGAGCTCAGGCTGATGTGTGTGTATGGGGGGGGGCGGTGACAGGGCAGCTTCCAGAAGCTTCTGTCCATTCATCTTGTCCTGCAAGCTGAAGGATGAAAGCAGCAGGGAGACAAGAGTGGGAGCTGAATGGGACGTGGCTGTGGTGGAGCTGCCTTGGGTGTTGGAGGGGCCAGAGGAGGAGGAGGGCAGGGTGGCCATGACAGCACACATCAATTGCCTGGTTCTCCTGGCCTGGGCTTACGTGGAGGTGAGCGTGTCGGGCACCTGTGCAGTGGGGACCAGGACAGATGTGGGACCCACTGTCCTTCCTGCTGCAGGAGCCCTCCCCCTGCTCCTGGTCAGCTGCAGCCCTGCTGCCATGGCCCAACTCCCACACTTCCTCCCCAGATCCTTTTAACAAGGTCATTTCCCCACCATGGTGTGGCAATGCCAAAATCTGTTTGATGCCTGCACTAATACCAAAATCTGTCTGACTCAGTTTGGGCTGCCATCACAGAATACCACAGACTGGGTGGCTTAAAGGACAAATGTTTACTTTCCAGAAGCCAAAAGTTCAAGATCAGCCGATCTGGTTTCTGATGAGAGCTCCTGGCTTGTAGACGGCCACCTGCTCACTGGGTCTTCACACAGTCTTTCCTTGGTGTACACGTGTGGGGAGAGAATGCTGGTCAGACTCTTTGTTGCTGGCCCTTCTTAGAAGGACACGAATCCTCTCGGGTCAGGGCCCCACCCTTAGCACCATGGAGGTTCTCTTGTCAACAGGCGGGACTCCCTGTGTCAGTTCCAGCACCAGTGTTGGGAATGTATAGAATGAACTCTCCCAAAGACCTCTCCCAGGTCCTGGTTGTCTAGAAAGTATCTGAGGAGCAGGCATCCCTTTCCCACAGGCAGGGTGGCTGTGCTCTGACAGTGGTCATGATAGGGAGGGGAACTGCGGTCTGTCCTCTCCGTGGAGCCTCCTGGGTGTCTTCTCATTTTATAATGGAAGTGGCACCACCTACCAGAGTTTCCTCATCTGTAAAATGGGGGTAATGATAGTACTTAATAGGGTTTAAGAATTAAATGAAATAATTTATGTGTCCCGGCCCAAGGTCAGCAATCAGCAAATGTCAGCTACTTAATGGTTGGCATCACCATTCTGATCATCTTAATTCTTTTTCTACCTCTTCTGTGCTGGCAGTCTGCCACCCTGCCACTAGCCTGGTTTCCTCCTCTGAGTCTCATTTAGTTCCCCTCTGCCTCATGGGGACTTGTCCACCCACACATCAAAGTCAGCTGAGCTCACCACCTCTTCCCTCCGTCCCCTCCCGCGGCCTGTGTGGCTCTGTGGCTTAGAGCACATTCCTCCCTCCACCGGCCACTTGGCTTGAAATCGGGGTGTCGCCAGGCCTGCCTCGCACCCAGGTGTCACTGGCCTTGAGTGCTGAGCAGCCAGCCATTTCTCCCTTCCCTAGGGGTCCTTCAGCCTCTCTGAGTGTCACCATGTTTACTCCCTAACCCCCATGTCAGCCATGGAGGACTCTCCCAAAGTGCCACCAAGGCAGCCCTCTGCAGACTTATTTGGCAACCCCACTGGCACTGCCATTTGAGTTGGAGGCATCAGTGGCTGAGTCCCTGCTCATACTGGGGCTGAGTAAGTGGGACCTGGTGCGACTGGCATGGGATGACGTGCTGATGCAACCCTTTGTGCCTCCCTTGTCCTTCCTGCTCAGCCTCTGTCCACACTCCCAGTTCCCTCGGCTCTACCCATTAACTCCCTGTCCCCCAAACACATGAAACTGCCAGTCCTTGTCACCTGACACTCAGCACCCTCCTTGAGGACCACACAGCCATCTTCCCTTCCCCATCACCCTCTGGGTCATGCCGCATGGGTGGAGCCACTGCCCTCGCTGGGAGGAGCTTGGTGGCAGCTCTTCCTCTCTGAGCTCCCTAGGTGCTGTGTCCACCTTGGGACCTCCCCGTAAACTATGAACACCTTGACCTTGGCCCAGGGGGGTTGACTGGGCTGTGTGCCTAGCAGGGTGGCTGAGCTGTGAGTCTGGGTCAGGCACACATAGGTGGGTGCTCTTGCTGGGGTGTAGGGATTCCAAGGGCCACCATAGCACTGAGCCTTCTCCCAAGCGTCTTGCTTACTGCAGACTCAGTGTATCACAAGAGTACAGGGCGGCTGACAGAGTTAGTGCTCTTGAAGTGTGTGTAGAACTAATCTGAAGAGAGTAGGTACTTAAGGTGTGTGGCTCTCCTATTTCTCAGGTAGGGAAACAGGTTTCCTTCCTAACTTGTTCAAGGCCGGGGGCTCGGAGGCAATCAAGGGTCATTCAGGCTGCTCCTGTCTGGCCTCCACCTTGGGGCGCTCTCCTCCACCCCAGAGCTGCTTAGTGTAGCCAGAAACACCCTAAAGGCAGTGGGGTCTTGTTTGTTTTTGGAGAAGTAAAACAAGAAAAGGAAATGCATACAAACACCAGTAAGTTCTGTTCACTGTAGACTTTGTAAGAAAAGTGTACAGTGAGCAATGCACTTTCCTGGCAGGCAGTAAAAAACCAAGTCACGTAGGCTGGTATTTTGCTAACGTTAAAAAATGCCTTCATTGAAATAGGCAATGCAGGTTGAAATTGCCTCATCTAGAGCTTGGGCGCAGGAGGCAGGAGACCCTGCGCCCAAGCTTGCCCTCATCCTGTGGCCCCTAGCACCAGCCTCAGGTCGTGTGGTTTCGGGGTTGGCTTGATGCTCTCCGATGTGCCTTTGGGGTACCTGGAAACAGAGGGATAACCCCGCAGAGCAGTGTGGCCTGAGCATATGGCCAGGAGAGTTAGCTGTGTGCCCACTCTGAACGGCACCCAGCTTTGCTTCTGCCTCTCAGGGAAGCAGCTGTCCCAAATGGCAGGCCCCTGGAGTGGCAGCCATCTGAAGATTTTGGGTGCACCTGTCATAGTACCCTCAGCTGTGGGCATGTTTTCCAGAGAACTGTAGGGTGCTGCCAAGGGCTCTGGAGATGTCTCTGACTGGTGCAGAGCTCCCTGCTCCCACAGTGGCCTTTACTTTCCCAGGGCACCAAGCCTTCCCTCCAGGACTGTCACTAGCTGCTTCCTTGGTGTCAGCAGTGACACCTGGCTGCTTGATCTAGCATGTGGCATGCTCACTCGTGTGCTGAGATGTATCTGTGTCCTTCCAGTTGATTTGACATCCTTCGTGACCCACTTTGAATGGGACATGGCCAAATACCCCACAAAGCAGCCGCTCGTGGGCGTGGTGGACACGTTAGCGAAGGTGAGTGGGGGTGCTGCTCGTGGGGACACTGGGCCATGGAAGGTGGGTCTGCCTGGGGCTTCAGAGGGGTGAGAGGCTTGTGGGGGACACTGGGCCATGGAAGGTGGGTCTGCCTGGGGCTTCAGAGGGGTGAGAGGCTCGTGGGGGACACTGGGCTATGGAAGGTGGGTCTGCCTGGGGCTTCAGAGGGTGAGAGTTTTGTGGGGGACACTGGGCCATGGAAGATGGGTCTGCCTGGGGCTTCAGAGGGTGAGAGGCTGGGGTTCTAGCCATGGCAAGGAATCATGGGCAGGGTCTCCGAACCATACTTTCTCTAGCTGGCCCTGGTTGGCCTCTGGGTTTCTGAGCTATGGCTGACTTCCAGAAATCCGGGGGCTTAGGGCAACCCTAGCACAGGAAAGTGGTTAGTCCCCTGGCCTTCCATATGGTTGGCTGTGGTCTTACAGGGGGCTGAGCCAGACCCCCTCACCTCGTACCTTTTACCTCTTTTCTTTTCCTACCCTGCTCTACTCTTAGGAACCTGACATCCCCAGCCCCCACCCAATCTCCCCCTACCCCGGGTGATTATTTACATGCAGGACTGTCAAACTGTCGGCTTTTTTTTTCTATTTTTAGTAGAGATGGTGTCTTGCTCTTGCTCAGTCTGGGTTTTTTTTTGTTGTTTGTAGAGACAGAGTCTCACTTTATCGCTCTCGGTAGAGTGCTGTGGCTACACAGCTCACAGCAACCTCCAACTCCTGGGCTTAGGCGATTCTCCTGCCTCAGCCTCCCAAGTAGCTGGGACCACAGGCGCCCGCCACAACGCCCAGCTATTTTTTTGTGTCAGCTTTAAGTAGGGGGCTTGGTTTAGGCATCCCCTGGTGTGTGATGCCCAGATAGGCAGCGGCCTCCCTTGTACTGATGAAATAGAGACCCTGTGGCACCGCCCATGGGAAAGCGTTGGTGTCTGGCAGCCCTGGTGACTTCTGTGTCTCTTCACCAAGGGCGAGACTGACAAAGGCCCTGAGATCAAGGCTGGCTATTTCTAGCAGCCCTGCCCTCCCTCTCCATGGCACGCTGATCCCCCAATATGCTCTCTCCTGCTGCCAGGGGTAGGAGATGGGCGGGGAGAAGCTCCTCGGGGGACCAGGAACGAGGCACCCAGAGTGGCAGGAGGGTTGGCCTTGGGCCCCAGGCCCTTGCAGCTTCTGCAGGTCTCTTGAGGCTAGGCTGGGCCAAAGGCTGGGGACTGTTACATCAAGGCGGGCCCAGGCCATCCCGGAAGGCCCCCCAAGGAAGGGCTGCCCGAAGCACTTGTGCCAGGTGTGGCGTTCAGGAGGCCCTGCGCCTGCTTCCCATAGAACTGAAAGCCCAAGGCTGTTTGTGGGGCCGGCCACGCCCTGCCCTACCCTGTGCCTGCTTGGGATTCTCTGAGTCCCTGGGATGCTGGGCTCGCCCTGTGGGGAAGGACACCTGGGACATGTCGGGGAGCAGAGGCGTTGTAGAGAATCCCTGGATTCTCTAGTCTTGTGTACCCCAAGAGTGGCTTTGGGAGGGGAGCAGGGAAGGAAGGAGGGCCCCAGCTTTTTGGCTACCCAGGTGTGCCTGGAACCATGCTGGGCTCTCTTACTTCCATCTCACTCTGAGAGGAGGGGGTCTCCCACTCTGGTTTTAAATGAGGACGTGCCCTATAGGCTGGAGGAGGGGGTTGGCAGTCCCTGCCCCCCGAAGCTACAGAGTCCTGAGTGTCTCCCCACCAATGCTGCCAGCCTGACCCTAAGGGAGCCCGCAGCTCTGCCTAAGAGACTGGGGACTTGCCCAGGACCCACAGCTGCTAAAACAGGGAAGCAGCTCTTAGAGGCCAGCGAGGCTGAGGCTGCGGGGAGCCGGCTTCCCCATTCCTTCCTGCGCCAGGAACATGTATGTGATGCCCCACACCTGTGGTTCTGCCAACAAGAGGTCTGAGTCTGTCAAATCAGGATGTCCAGCCAAAGGAGCTCCCATATGATGTCACAGCAATCCTGTGACAGGGAGCTCAGAAGTCAGGGTGCTCACGGCAGGGTGCACAGCCAGTGAGAGCTAGAACTGTACTTGCACCTGAACTGACCACTGGCTCGAAAGCCCTTGTCCTCCTGCTGTCGTTCTGGCTCCAACTGCTCAGCAGCTTTTCCTTGCTTGTGGCGAAATCCGAAAAAGGACCAAGTAGGCTGGGCGCGGTGGCTCATGCCTGTAATCCCAGCACTCTGGGAGGCCAAGGTGGGTGGATCACTTGAGCTCACGAGCTTGAGACCAGCCTGAGCAAGGGCAAGACTCTGTCTCTAAAGAAATGCAGGGCATGTGGCAGGTGCCTGTAGTCCTAGCTACTCGGGAGGCTGAGACAGGAGGATTGCTTGAGCCCAAGAGTTCGAGGTTTCTGTAAGCTGTGACACCACGGCACTCTTCTAAAGACCGTGGTGTCACAGCTTACAGAAACCTCAAACTCTTGGGTGAGGAAAAAAGGCCAAGTAATATTTTTTGTTGTTTCTTTTTTCCTTTTGATAATAAATATATAAATCTTATTTATTTGTTTATTTTTTGAGACAGTGTCACCCTCAGTAGAGTGCTGTGGTGTCATAGCTCACAGCAACCCAAAACTCTTGGACTTAAGCAATTCTCTTGCCTCAGCCTCCCAAGTAACTGGGACTACAGGCGCCCACCACAACACCAGCTATTTTTTTGGTTGTAGTTGTCATTGTTGTTTGGCAGTCCCGGGCTGGATTCCAACCCGCCAGCTCTGGTGTATGTGGCTGGTGCCCTAGCCACTGAGCTATAGGCACTGAGCCGCTATAAATCTTATTTTTCAAAGCAGGATCTAGGGCTGTATCCCTGTCCATTTCTTGGTTATGACATTGTACTGTGGTTTTACAGTGTCGCATAGTAGTGTAGCTGCACGGTGCGGTGTGGTGTAGCAGGGTATCTGTATGGCTCGGTTGTGGAGTGCAGAATAGTTTCCTAGCACAGTGCAACAGTGTCACTGTGAGTACAGTACAATATAGTTGTGTAGTGAGAAGGGCATAGTTGTTACTTTACAGTAGACATAGTATGAGTGTAGTTGTGCCCCTGTAGAGTAAGATGTCATCAGAAAGGTACTTGGGATCTCTGCGTGCTATTTGTGCAATTTCCTGTGAACCTATAATCATTTCATAATAAAAGTTTACAAAGTTGTAGAAAGCAATTCATCTTATACAAAAATGAAATAGCTCGTTAAGAAAACGTTAATGACCTGCCGTGCTCATCCCTACCACCTCACTCCCTTTATTTTCCCCAAAGATAGCCAGTGTTTATTTATTTATTTATTTATTTATTTTTGCATTTTCTTGGCCAGGGCAGGGCTCGAACCTATCACCCTGGTATATGGGGCCGGCACCCTACTTCTTGAGCCACAGGCGCCACCTGATAGCCAGTGTTTAACGTGGGTTCTTTCATATATGCAAAAACATGTGTAGATTCGAAACTGTTCACATCCTACAGATTGTGCATTTTTTCCATCTAATGGCACTTGAGCTGCTCCCACTGAGGGGTAGTGTGCTGTCCTGTGGCTTATAGCACCCCATGGCCAGGACAGTGCAAGGGGCCTCCTCAGCAGTGGTGATAGCCTCACAGTGTCCCATAAAGTAGATGCCATGGGTGGAACCACTTCCATGTCAATGCAACCCACTTTTCAGTGTCAGCCCTTGGGGGCAGGGGCTGCTGGGTCTTTGTGTAACGGGCTCACTGTGACACAGAAGTGCCAGTTTTGGTGACCACAAAATGCCCCATTGCACTAGTCATTGTAACATCTACTCCTGTGTTGAGGCTTTCCCGGAGTTGGGCACGGGGAGCATTTTCTTTCATTTTTCTCATCACTTATCTCCCCTGCCAGGTAGATGGGAAGCCTGAGGCCAGTTGGCCAGAAAGCAGAAGAGCCTGGCCAGAGCCTGGGCCTGTCTCATTTCTTTGCACCACACCATGCTGCTCCTGCCAGCCTCTGGGAGGGGATCTGGAATGTGCCCCCTAAGACTCCAGGACAGTGGGCTCCGCTTGACATGCCAGGCGTGACATGCCTCCGTGCTGAAAGGAGCTAGGAAGTGGGCATGGCCATTCCTGGGGATATGGGCATTTGTGAGCACCAAGGGTTGGGGGTCAGAGGCAGCCCAAGCTTCCCCTGCAGAGCCTGAGGAAGTGCAGAGGGGCTGGGACCCCTGACAGTTCGGGATGGGCTTGAAATTAGGGGAAAGTTGAACTTGTATGACCCTAGAAAATCCAACTCTGCTCAGCGCCTTGGGGTCTGTAATGTGGGGACAGTGGCCCTTCCCACCCTGAGGGCCAAACACCAGGACTTCTGGGTGAGCAGAGGGAGGTAAACGTCAACCATCTCAGACAAGTGGGCTGTGTCGTTATCCTTAACACCATGAATAATTGTGACCATTTTGAGAAGTTCAACCAACTCTGAATAACTTACGGTCACCAGGAGCTTTTGCTTCCCCAATAGCAACTGGCACAGATTGAGACAGACCTGAAGACCCGGACGGCCGCCTACAACACTCTGAAGACAGCCTTAGAGAACCTGGAGAAGAAGTCCATGTGCGTATCTGCCGGGTTGTGAACAAGTTCAAGGGCGGGGCCCGGAGCGGCCTGGCGGGGCTTAATGCCTGTGCTTCCCATCACTGGGTGGCCTGGAGTCTGTCCCGTGCCTGAGAGGGAGAGTGAGTTCAGACAGACACATACTCCTGCCTCCCCAGGAGAGGAGAGGGCCGGCAGGGAGGATGGCACCCCCCAAATGCGTCCCCAGGTCCTTTGCTCTGTGGAGGGGGCATTGGGACCAGGATGTCGGAGTGTGGCCTTTTGAGAGGGGCAGACAGGGTGGTGGGTTCTTTGGACTCAAGCACCTTCTCCACCCACCGGAAGGGCCACCATGTGGGCCCTGTGGACACCTGTCAGGCCCACCAAACAGGTTACCAAGATGGTGGAGGTGGCTGGAGGAAAGTGTAAGCTGGTGTCATGATGGCAGGGATTGTCTTGTTGGAGGTGTGGACCAGGTGGGCCTCTCCTGGGGAGGGTTCTCCTGAACAGGTGGCGCCAGCGTGGAGGGGCTGCCTGTCTCCCCAGACTCTGGACTTGGTCTGTTCTTACTTCTCTGAGACACTCCAGAGCAGCGAAGTGGCCCAGGGGACCCAGACCCAGCTACTGCCCCTCCAGCTGCCTCAGTACTGTGAGCAATGAGCATGTCGCCTGGGAGGTCCCTGCCCCTGCTTCTCTCTTCTGAGGGTCACTGGGCCAGTTGTCTTCTAGGGGAAAAAGCAAATAGTACATTAGTGGAGTGTGAGAAAACAGAAAGATGCACTTCTGCTAGAAACCATCGCTGTGGGTTACCTGACTTTGTGTCAGAAATGGGCACAAGCCACAGGCAGGGGGCAGGCAGGGAACCCTAAATGCCAGTGGACTGTAGGTCAGTCTTGGCATGGAGCCCACAGGCCACGGGACCAGAGCATGCTGGGCTATCTGCTCCCACTGCATCACCAAATTGTAGATTTTCTTCTTTTTTT
>CAUYRH010177520.1:0-10476 GCA_963574655.1 Perodicticus potto
TATTTTGTGGTTGCTGTAAAAATAAGGGCACTATACCGAGGGCAAAATTTTTACACTCTGTATAAAAAAAAAAAAAAAAAAAAATCCGCAAAAGACATGAACACAATTTTTTTTTTTTTTTTTTTTAGAGAAAGAGTCTCACTTTGTCACCCTCCACAGAATGCCATGGCATCACAGCTCACCTCAACCTCCAGCTCTTGGGCTTAGGTGATTCTCTTGCCTCAGCCTCCCAAGTAGCTGGGACTAAAGGTGCCCACCACAACACATGGCTATTTTTTGTTGCAGTTTGGCCAGGGCAGGGTTCGAACCTGCCCCCTTCGGTATATGGGGCCAGTGCCCCACTCACTGAGCCACAGGTGCCACCCTGAACACATTTTTTTTAAAGAAGACAAACAAATGACCTGTGAAAAAATGTTCAATATTACTAATGATCAGGGAAATGCAAAAGGAAACCACAATGTGATTCTGCTTTACCCTTGTCAGAATGGCTATTATTAAAAAGTCAAAAAGCCAACATCATACTTTCAAGATTTGGAAAAAATAAGCCTTTGTTTTGTAAGGAACCAGAAAAAAACCTGTATAGCCAAGGGAATTCTTAGTAATAAAAACAAAGCCGGGGTATCTCCCTACCAGACTTTAGACTATACTACAAGGCCATCAAAACAGCATGGTATTGGCACAAAAATGGAGACACTGACATTTGGAACCAAATAAAAAATCATGAGATGAAACTAATATCTTACAGCCACCTGACCTTTCATAAACCAAACAAGAACATACACTGGGAAAAAGAATCCCTATTCAATAAATGGTGCTGGGAGAACCGGATAACTACCCGTAAAAGACTGAAACTGGACCCACACCTCTCACCACTTACAAAAATTGATTCAAGATGGATAAAAGATTTAAACCTAAGGGATGAAACAATAAAAATCCTTGAAGAAAGTGTGGGGAAAATACTTGAAGATATCAGACTGTGGAAAGATTTTATGAAGAAGACTTCCATGGCAATTGCAATAACAACAAAAATAAACAAATGGGACTTAATTAAAGTGAAAAGCTTCTGTACAGCAAGGAAACAACAGTCAAAGCAAATAGACAACCTACAAAATGGGAAAGGATATTTGAATATTAAGAATTGGATAAATGCTTGATAACTAGGATCTACAGAGAACTCAAATTAATCAACAAAGGAGAGATCCAATAATCCCATATATCACTGAACAAGATACATGACTAGAACCTTCTCTAAAGACAGGCTAACAAGCACATGAAAAAATGCTCATTGTCCCTAATCATCAGAGAAATGCAAATCAAAACTACCTTGAGATATTACCTAACACCAGTGAGAATGGCCCACATCACAGTCTCAAATCTGCAGATGCTGGCGTGGATGTGGAGAGAAGGGAACACTTTTACACTGCCGGTGGCACTGCAAACTAATATAACCTTCTGGAAGAAATTATGGAGAATCCTCAAAGAACTCAAATTAGGCCTCCCATTTGATCCTGCAATCCCATTACTAGGCATCTAGCCAGAAGAAAATAATTCCTTTTATCGTAAGGATATTTGCACTAGACTGTTTATCGCAGCTCAATTTACAATCACCAAAATGTGGAAACAGCCTAAATGCCCCCCAACCCAGGAATGGATTAACAAGCTGTGGGATATGTCTTCCATGGAATACTATTTAGCCACCAAAAAGATGGAGACTTTACATCTTTAACCTGGATGGAGGTGGAACACATTCTGTTTAGTAAAGCATCACAAGAATGGAGAAGCAAGAATCCAATGTACTCAATTCTGATATGAAGGCAGTAGATGAACTAATATAAGGGGTGGGGTAGAGGAATGAGGTAGCAGGGAGAGAGGAAGAGGGGATGGGGACAAGGTGTATGGCACAACTCCTGGGGGTGAGACACATGTATAACAGGGACTATATCTAACAAATGCAATCAGTGTAACCTAATTCTTTGTGCCCTCCATGAATCCCAAACAATAAATAAATAAATAAAAAACCAACAGATGGTGGATGGATGTTGTGAAAAGGGAACACTGTGGTGTGACTGTAAAATAGTACAACCCCTATGGAAAATAAAATGGAAATTCCTCAAAGAACTAAAAATAGACCATTTGATTCAGCAATCCCACTGTGGGATTGTCTACACAAAGGACAAAAATAATTTTATCTAAAAATCACCTGCATTTGAATGTTTATCGTAGCACAATTCACAATTGCAAGGATATGAAATCAATGTAAGTGCCTATCAATTCATGAGTGGATAAAGAAAATATGGCATATATATATATGTATATACACACACAAACACACATATATACTATGGAGTACTACTCAGCTATAAAATGGAATGAAATAATGTCTTTTGCAGCAGCTTGGAGGGAACTGAGTCTAGTATCCTAAGTGAAGTATCTTAGGAATGGAAAAACAGACACCACATGTTCCCGCTAATAAATGGGAGCTGAATGACACGCACACATGGGCATGAAGAGACGCAAAAAAGCATTGGAAACTAATAAGGGTGCAGAATGAAAGGGGAGTGGAGGACAACTTACTTATCAATCACTTATCTATCTGGTACCAGGAACACGGTCCAGGTGACAGACAGACTGGAAGCCCTGCCTTCAGCATTATAGAGGGTATCCACGTAACAAAAATATTTGAACCCCCTGAATATTTTGAAATTAAAAATAAAAGATCTATTGATGGTTTAAATCTGGAATATTAAGGAAACAGAAAGATGTAGGATGATTCCTACATTTTGATTTAAAGTACAGTCATGTGCCACATAACAATGTTTTGGTCAACGATGGATCACATACATGATGGTGTTCCCATAAGATTAAAATGGAGCTGAAAAATTCCTATTGCCTATTAGCGTTTTAGCCATTGTAACATCATAGCACAAAGTATTACTGACATGTTTGTAGTGATGCAGGTGTTAATTTATTGAAAAAAGAAAAATATTTTTAATAAATTTTTTGTAGCCTAAGCCTACAATGTTTATAAAGTCTGCAGCAGTGTACAGCAATATCCTAGGCCTTCACCTTTACTCACCACTTACCCACTGGCTCACCTAGAGTAACTTCCAGTCTTGCAAGCTTCATTCATGATAAGTGTCCTATATAGGTGTACCAGTTTTTATCTTTTAAACTGTATTTTTACTGTACCATGACTATGTTTAGCTATGCTTAGATACACAAATACTTTTCACTGTGTTATCGTTACCTATAGTATTCATTACAGTAATATGCTATACAGGTTGGTAGCCTGGAAGCAACAAGCTAAAGTAGATAGCTTAGGTGTGTCATAGGCTAAGCCATTTCTGGTTGGGTAAGTACACTCTACAATGTTTGCACAAAGAAAGAACTGCCTAATGATGCATCTCTCAGAATATATCCCTGTTGTTAAGTGATGTATGACTACATGTGGATGACAGTTTATGGTGACCTAGTCATTCTAGCATGCCTAATACTTTCCCAGGTATAGCACTGAAAGTCTTGTGTCCCAGGAAAGCTTTTAGTTCTGGGCACACTAGGACAACTGTTCAAACTAAATATAATTTAATGTGGCACTTTTTTTATTGTTTGAAGAGAGGCAAGAATCAACAGTTATATATTGGTCTTTTGAAGTGTAAGCTGCCTTTGACATATCAGAGTTAAAGGGGGAGCTTTAATGAGACTGGAATAAGAATAATGAAGGACCATTTAAATAATACTAGAAAACAAAATCATAGAGGGAAGCATCCAGCTGAAATATCTCTACTTGAATTCTTCAATATTGTTAGAAACATTGCATGATCATTATTTGTTTAAGAAATTCAGATGTATATTGTTAGCTTATGGATATTGATAATATTAATGACAACTCCACTGCTTCTAGTATAATATATTGAAGTAGCTGAATTATCATTGAAGTACTCAAAATATTTCTGTTCAAACCAAGGGCTAATGGTGTAAAATTCAGAGTACCAGAGTGAAAAAAATGTGTATGTTTATTTGCATTAATCCTTACATATTCATTAAATGTCAAGATGTTCAAGAATCTTACTTAGTTATAGCTACTTTCTCTCTAAATCCCATATGGTTTGTCTTTAATGTTTCTTTTTCTTTTCTATTCTCTTCTTTCATAAAGTCATCAAGCACTTTGGATATCAGTTGAAATAATTTCTTTTAAGGTCAAAAACAGAAGTTCTTTGTTTCTTTCAACCACTGACTAAGTACTCTATTTTATGAATATGAAAGAGGTATGGACAAGGGACAGAGTAAAAATGAAGTAGGAATTCGGTGATAACAAAATGCTGCCAAGAGAATATTTTGCCTTTTGGTGTCTTGTTACATTGGCATTTATTTTGCTTATTGGAGAACAGAGAAAGGGAGTATAGATGAACATTCTGTCTAAATTGGTATGTACCTGTACATTTATATTTAAGAACATCTTCATACATAATCATTCAGTCCTTTGTATCTGGATCCTTAGTAGACATACCACATTAATCATTTTGTTTGAAGAAAATACTTATTCATAATTATATTCATAAGCATTCTCCTAATTGGTGCAATTAGAGGGATTTTAAAAATTTCTTCAAGCCCAAATATATCCCCCCTCACAGTCCTTCCGCTGAATCTGTGATTTTAACATGATTATATACATGGATTCTTTTAGGACAGTCACCAAGACTGTTAAGAACTAAATACTTATTAGTGTAGACAACACATTAATGGGTATTCATTAGTGTATTATCTAAAAGATATCAGCTTATCTAGCAGGACTTGAATAGTCAGGACATAGAACATGTATCATTTTGATTAGATATGGAAATTAAGAAGATACAACTTCATAAAGTGCTTTATCCTCAGGAAAATAAAAGCTTGAATATCATACTAGAGTGGGGTCTGCTAGTCACTGAGAATTAGGAAGAAACAACTCAAACACAACTTTCTCCAGGACATGCCTGCATATGGAAACACAGATAATGTGGAGATTACCGCAAGGTCATACGTTATTTACGTTAGGAGGTTATCATACATAGAGTATATTATTTCCCTCCTGACCTCTTTCCTGATATGGGATATAGCATATGGTGCTGAAGCCTTTTTTAGGTACTGATCCAAGCAAGGATAGGTCAATAGTAAGATGGAAGATGGGAAAAAGACAGATGTTGTAAGTGTAACAATACATTGGTGTTACATAATTATCAGTTTTATGAAGAAAACTATGATTTTTTTCATCATAGCATTTCAGTTCATCCTGCCTCCTGCACTCAGAAACTGAAGCCCTTCACCCCTGTGTGGGAAACTAGATTGAACCAAGAGATTGACAAAAAAGCAAGTGTTAGCTTTCAAGCAGTAGTAGCTCTTCTGAAATTCCGTGAATATACAGGTATACATATATAATATATGTATATAACACATACCTGTCATATATATATATATATATATATATATATATATATAATTCACATATATATGGTAGATCTTTAAAAATATATTCAACTTTTTTATTTTAGAGATACTAAAATTAAAGTTCACAACATTAAAGAGACCTGCTAAGAATTACTAGTTAAATTTGTATCTTTCAAGAACTGATATTTTTTGCCAGCTATGCAACAGGGTTTTTGTTACTATCTTTCAGAAGACTAACTACAACAGAAAGGAGATTTCTGAGAAAGCTGCAATCACTGAAAACACTATCCTCATATTACATAAATCTCTAGCCTATAATATGCTTGGACATGTTGTTTTAGACTAGATGGCCTCCAAAGTCAACATCATCATCATTATCATTTTCAAAGATTTACAATAATTGCTCGGGGTATTTCATAGAATGGCTATTTCACACCAAGCTGCTTAAAGAATTTTCTTCTGAAAAGAAAATAATCTGAAAGTATACACAATGATTTTATACAAAGTCCAATGAAACAATGAGGTTTACTCTGTTCTTGTCAGTGCCTATTCCAATTACATGGATTTGTGTGAACCAGGTAGCCAGTAGGTATTCTGTATTGACTGTTTGCTTGGATATTTCACTTTAAAGGGACAACTTGCTTGAATTCCCAAAGTGAACAAAAGCCAACTCAATGACAGGATAGTTCTTAGAAGTGGGAATATTGTACATAAGGTTCATGTTCCATTTAATGATGTTTTCTTTGAGCAACAACATAACAAACATTTTCTTTTTATTAAGGAGATTTGCCTGCATTTTGTCTACTAGAATCAAAATGGATCAAGCACATGATGAAATTAAATAGGATATTTGTGAAAAGGGGAAAGAGGCAACATCTTGGAAATATCAACATATACTAAAATCTTTAATTGACTAAGTGGAAATAAAAAGTGAGCACAGGGGGATTATGGGCTAGGAAACAAAAACAAAGCACCTAAAAAAAAGTAACAGATTATATTTACTTTAAGAATATTTAAAATTCAAAGAGCTATGTTCGTCCACGTAACACCATGTATAATCTTTAATATGGGAAAGTAAATGCTGTAAACTAATGCAAAAGCAAAAATAAACTAACAAAAGAAAATGATAAGAAAATCCTACTTTGTTTGCTCACGAATGTATTCTAGTCTGGTTTTGACTCAGATAAGTTTAAAGATCGGCTAAGAAGATTAGTTGTCATTGCTCACGTCAATTTTACAATTTTGTAGATTTGGGATAATCCAGGCTTGCATTGTCCTCATTATGGAAATTGTATAATGGCCATAGTGTGTTTTTATGCCAAGCAAAATAAAATCAGTCTGATTTATTCAAGGGTTGAGGCTAAGCAATTATTTTTTATCCTTCTGCCCCTCCTCCTCCTCTTTCTTCCCTGCCTTTGACTAGAGAGGCAGAGGATAAAATAGCTAATAATGAGAAACCTGTGAGACAAAAATCTATCACAGTCATCTCTCACCTCCTTAGAAACAATTTATCAATTTCTCTTTCTGCTACAAATTTTGTACTTGCTGTATACATAACACTGGGCATTTTCTATTTAAATATCTCCTTCTAAAGGTGGAAACTACTTAAGGGCAGGGACTTTGGGTCAATTTGTTCATAATTCTCCTCTACTTATTATACACTGAGAGATCCCACCATCTGGCCCTTTGTTTACTGTTAGTGAAATGAAAACTCAGTGATACAGTGCTAATAATATCTCCCCTTTTTGTATGCCCAGTGTGCATGGGGAGCAATTTTTCTTATATTAAATAACCTAAAATGCAGTCATGGCAATCCAGAAATATGTCACCTTCTGTGAATTTCAAATATTTAAACAATTTAATATGAGATATTCTAGTCTAGAATCGGAAAACTAAATCTTAAATTATCTGAGTTGGTACCCACAGAAAAGTTTTGTTAATTTTCCTCCAGAAACCACATAATCTTTAGGCCACAAGAGACCATTTTTAAAAGTGATAAAGCAGTGGTGGTTGAGAGAGGCTACCAGAGAAAATCGACTTTTTTTTTTTTTCACAGCAAAATGTAAAGACAAGCCTTCAGTTCCTTTCTTGACCAACAGCACAGAACCAAACAATTAAACTTGTCAGAAAAAAAGATGTGCTGTATTTTTATATACAGTTTCATGCATTGCTTTACTTTCTCTCTGGTTACTTATAGGAGCTTTAAGAAAAAAAAAAAAAAAGCCCAGGAATATGTACCCTGGGAACCAAACTCAAACTGCAAACTCAGCTTCCAATTCTCTCAATGAGCCTGGGATTTAGCTTGAGTGACAGTGGAATCCCCAGCCAGCCAATTAAAGTGTGGTTGAATTGGGGGAAGTCTGAGAGGTGCTAGAAACAAAGTCATGCTAGAATGTATGGGTGGGTGAGGATGGTTGGGAAGTACACCGCAGCTGCCAGGGGTGATTAAATCGGATTTCAAGTGAGTTTTCTAACACTGGTAGTAGAGCAGGGAGCAGCAAGATTTCCATGGAATGGCTGGGCTTTTTCTGCACAGTAGCGGCCATAAAGGCCGAGTCGGAAATGAGCGTGATGCAAACCATGGGGAAGGGCTCATTAGCTACATTTCACTTCTATGACACTCTGTAAATGGCATCCCATATAGCTTTTGCCTGGGTTTCTTGCCACCTGAAATCTGTATTTCTGTGACTGGTATATATGCCTTTTTATAAGTGTCCTGAGAGAAAAAAAGCAGTTAATATTTTTGAGAATTTGTAAAGTTTGTAATAACTAAATATCAGTTCTAAAACTTTGGGTATTTCATTTTTTTTTTTTTTTACCTAATTGGTTACTGTTTTCAGTATTTTTCTCCTACTATAGTTTGTTTCTAAAATCAGATTGGCTAATATGAATGGATTTTGTCCTTGGGTAAATGGAAAGAATTTTTTTTTCTTTCTTTTTTCATTGTAACTACTGAGTCACTAATTATATGGGCAGATATTTTATTTTTGTTTTATTAAGTGGTTCACATTTCTGTCTTACTATATTACAAAGCACATGTCCCCTCTGTTTTCTTTTCTTTCTTTTTTTTTTTTTGAGACAGAGCCTCAAGCTGTCACCCTGGGTAGAGTGTCGTGGCGTCACAGCTCACAGCAACCTCAAACTCTTGAGTTGAAGCAATTGTCTTGCCTCAGCCTCCCAAGTACCTGGGACTACAGGTGCCCGCCATAACACCTGGCTATTTTTTGGTTGTAGTTGTCATTGTTGTTCGGCAGACCCAGGCTGGATTCGAATCCACCCGCTCTGGTGTATGTGGCTGGCACCTTAGCCACTTGAGGTACCTGCACCGAGCTGACCCCTCAGTTTTCTACAAGCCATTCTTTGCGGGTGGCATGTAGGAAGTGTGATTTCTCTCAAATTTTTGTCATACAGGTCTTTCAGTAATAAATCCAACTGTTTTCATTTATGTAATAATGGTGCTATTTTTCCCTGGAAATTATTATTTCCTGTTCTCAGTAGTGATATCAGTAGCACTCTTCTGTATCTATAGAAACTGTGATATTTAAACTAGAAAGCATTGTACCCAAGTAACTCACTTTCTGTTTATATAGAGAGATTGCAATGTAGTTTCTATATTTGACAAGATAAACTTAATATTTTTTAAACTTTTCTATTTTATTTGAATTTTTCTGATATTTGTTATTTCAGGTTAATATGAGGGTACATGTGATTAAGCTACATTGTTTATGTTGGTAAGGTAAAGTCCAAAGTCTGAGTTGTAATTGAGTCCTTCACCCAGAAAGAGTCCCATATACTCCCACATTGTATCTGTTAGATATGAACTTACCAAGCCCCCCCACTCCTATTTCTTAAATTTAATTGTGTTTTTCTCTCATGTGTCCACATGTTATTGTTGATCTACTATTTTCAGATTCATACTGAGTACATGGGATGCTTGATTTTTCATTCTTGAGATAGTTTTCTTAGGAGAATATTCTCCAAATCCATCCAGGTAAATACACCAGATAAAGTCTCCATCTTTTCATGGCTGAACAGTATTCCATGGTTCATATATACCACATCTTATTAATTCATTCATGGGTTGATGGGCACTTGGGTTGATTCCACATCTTTGCAATTGTGAATTGAGTTGCTATAAATATTAGAATGCAAATGTCCTTATGGTAAAATGCTTTTGTTCTCGGGGTAGATATCTAGTAATGGGAATGTGGGAGCAAATGGAAAGTCAACATTTAGCTCTTTGAGGATTCTTCATACTTCTTTCCAAAAAGGCTGTACCAGTTTGCAATTCTATGCCAGCATCTGCAGCTTTGGGACCCTGTGATGAGGGCTATTCTCACTGGTGTTAGGTAATATCTCAGGGTGGTTTTGATTTGCATTTCTCTGATGATTAGGGATGATGATCATTTGTTCATGAGTTTGTTGGCCTATTGCTGTCTTGGAAAAAGGTTCTATTAATTCCACTTGTCCATTGATTGATGAGTTTGTTTGCTCTTTTCTTATTGATTTGCAAACTGTTAATATTGCTAAAGCCTTTTTAAGGTGTCTTATTAGCAAGTTTTAAAATAATTTCATCCTGAAATAACACAGTAACATTTTATATTTTCCATTCATTCCTTATTGCCAACAGCCAAGAGATAAGGTTTTGACATTTATTCTATACAACTGATGGAACACATCGTACACAAGCTCAAACAAGCAAATGACCACTGCTCAAAGTAGAAGAAAACCCAACAATACAGCATTGCTGTGGTTTGAATGTTTGTATTCTCCCAAATATCATGTTGAAACTTATGCTCCGTTGTAGTGTTGTTAAGAGGTAGGGCTTTTGACAAGTGATTAAGTCATGAGGGTTCCACCCTCATGAGTGGGATTAGTGTCTTTATAAAGAAAAACTGTATGCTCCCTGCACCCCAACCTCACCCCTCCACTCCCCTCTCTTGCCCCTTTCCCCATATTCTTGTGCTATAGTGGGGCCACACCTATGGTGCATCTTAGAAGGGTACAGGCAAACCTTACTAAATGCAGAATACAAATGTCTTCATATAATAA
>CAUYRH010177521.1:0-70698 GCA_963574655.1 Perodicticus potto
ATAGTGATTAAGAAAATGCTATGAAGGCTATCTCTCACAGTACGATCAAAATGTTTCTGATTGTATATGAAGCACATTCTGCCCTATGATTGCACCAATGTACACAATTATGATTTAATAAAATTATTTAAAAAAAAAAAACTATTTGAATTGTCTGTTGATCTTTAGAAGTCATAGTTGTGATGAAGGGTCCGGTGAGACTCGGCATGTACTTGAAAGGAGTTCAGAAGCTGCTCGATTCCCCTCTATTTACTCGCATAAAACATATCTGGGTTTACACATATAAAAAGCACTAAGACGAACAGAATCGGTTCTGAACTCTATTTCTAGCAATAAACAATATTCATCCGTGAGTACATTACATAATTAGAGAGAAAAGTGTTATCTGTCTCATTAAGTAATGCATATTAAATACAATTTTTTATCTCTTTTATTTAATCATTATTGGTTAAATAATGTTGCCTGATAATTATGTACCGATAATATTTCTAATAATCACTTACTTCAAATAAAATCTATTTTGGCTTAAATGATTTTGTCACCAAAAGGTTAGGGCTTTTTTTTTTTTTTTTGAGACAGAACCTCAAGCTATTGCCCTGGGTAGGATGCCTATGGCATCACAGCTCACAGCAACCTCCAACTCCTTGGCTTAAGCGATTCTCTTGCCTCAGCCTCCCAAGTAGCCAGGACTACAGGCACCCGCCACAATGCCGGGCTATTTTTTAGTTGTAGTTGTTATTGTTTGGCAGGCCCGGACTGGTTTCAAACCTATCACCTCAGTGTATGTGGCTGGCATCTTAGCTGCTTGAGCTACAGGCGCCAAGCCAAGCTTAGGGTTTTTTAAATTAATTTCCATTTAAATACAGAGGATGCCAAAAAATGTATACACCTTTTAAGGAGAAAAAGCTATTAAAATTGTAATACAGTTATAACAGAATGAGACTCTGTCTCAAAAAAAAATCTTTCAAACATATAAAACCATGAGATAGTGGAATGAATTTATGAGTTCCAGGAGAAATGAAAATGATGTAAAATTCACAAGTCCTACAGATTACTTTTTTGGAAAAAAAAACAATGAGGCATATCAACTCTGTATTACTAATATTGCATAGGTCACATTTAAAGGGCGATGTAATCTTTTATGCCATTAATATTTGCAATATGCCAGAAACTAAGTCTCTTTCAACTACACGAGCAATAAAAACTTAAGGTCGCAATTTGAAGTATAAGAGGGTTTGTGAGGGCCCCAAGTTATTTTATGAGTACAAAACAAACCAAAAAAATTGTGTCTTAAAACCACTGCACTAATGCATGTATGTTACAGTAAGATTTAAGTTTGAATCCAACTCTGCCACTTGTTAAAGAAACGTATGGAAATGATTGAATTTGTCTGACTAGCAGATGCCCCATCGGTTAATAATCACAACAAACTCAGAGAGTTCTGTGAGAATTACATGAAATACCATATGAGAAAACACGGAGGGCATAGTGCATGCTCAGTAAGTGGTAGCAATTACCTAGAATGAGAGTAATCACCTAGAAATTGCCTTGTTATACAAAACTATTCTTCCTAATGGAATTAGAACACAACTAGAGGGTTTGAACAACTGTGATACCCAGTTTCATCAAATAAAATAGCTTTCACACTTCAAGGATGATTAAACTCCCTAGCCGGCTCTCCCAGCAACATTTTGGTGTCTTGTTTCAGAGTTTAAGGAAATGGTTATCTGTAGTATATTCAAGACAATTAATGTCTTTAGAGAATAATTTCTTTTTTCTTTTCTTTTTTTTTCTTTTTTTTTTGAGACAGAGTCTCAGTATGTTGCCCTAGGTAGAGTGCTGTGACATCACAGCTCACAGCAACTTCAAATTCTTGGGCTTAAGCAACTCTCTTGCCTCAGCCTCCCAAGTAGCTGGGACTACAGGCGCCTGTCACAATGCCCAGCTATTTTTTTGTTGCAGTTGTCATTGTTTAGCTGGCCCTGGCCAGGCTTGAACCCGCCAGCCTCAGTGTTTGTGGCCGGCACCCCACTCACTGAGCTATGGGCACCTTGCCTAAAGAACAATTTCTTAACACACCACAATATGAGACATTGCCAAACAGATAAAATTATCAATATTTTTTAAGTTTGTGAAATGAAAATAAAATGCATTCTTGATAAACTCTGGAAAAGTAGAAAACCGGTTTCATTATCAAATGAATAAGAGTTAATTTCAAAGAAGAGATTATCTTTCATATGTACAAATGAAGAATCATTCCATTTTATTTTAGGCATGAACAAAATGCATGCTTCTTAAACCAAGTGTATTCTAGCAATTTTAGAAATCATTCAGTAAGTTGGTTAAGAGAGAGATACAGACTCCAGTCCTATATCATTTAAAAACCAGTAAATAAAGCAGGAATATAAATATGCAACAAATGCTCTGTCGATAATTTAGTATAATGGATATGCTTTTTTTAAGATCCAAGAGAAAAATTTTGCTGAAGGGATTTATAGGTTCAATTGACCCAAAAGTAACTGCCTTGGTTATTCCCCAACAGACATTACAATCTTTGGAATAATGAAAAATAAGCAAAATAATCACCATGCCTACTGTTTGAAACATCTTTAAAAGAAGATGCTTTAGTCTAATTTAGAGATGATTTTCCAATTGAAATAAGATATGGGTCTGTTTGAAGCTCTTTTTCACAAGGTCTTCAGGGAAAACAAAACCATTCTGAAGTAAAATGTTTAAAACCCGTGGATTCATTCATTACTCATTCAAAGTAAAACACCTACATTTGACATTATCAGAGCAGCAAATGGATTGACAGAAGATCTACAAACACAAGCAAACAAAGTGCATCAGTCTTAATCCACAAAGAGCTAAAAACAAACCAGAAGGCGTTGGTCATTCTGTGGCAGAAGTCTCAGTCGACCACAGCACATAACACATGTGACCAAGCACCTTCTGTTAAATGACAACCCATCAAAGCAATGCCATGGAAAGCAGAAAAGAATATGCATCTCTGCTCAGATATGAAAGCAAAGGACAAGAAATAATCCATTGGTTTTGCCAATTAGCTGGAGATATTCCTGTCAAGACAGGGCAGGAGAGAAAAAAGCAAATACAGGATGACTATGAGCGTGTGTAAGGTGACAGGGGGTGGGGGTGGGGGTAGGAGGTTATTACTTTGTCCAGGAAATTTATGAAAGGGAAAATGGCTTTATACAAATCATTTCAAGCTTTATTCTTTTTAATTTAAGGTCACGCTGTCATTCTGATTCCAATCATTTCTACCTGCTTTAGAAACTTCTCTTTTTTTTCTTTCTCTTTCATTTATTTTCTCTTTTTTATTGTTGTCTTTCCCGGTCATTTCATTACATTTCTTTTCTGCTTTCTCTCCACTTTGACGATAAATTACCAGATGGTTTTAAGAACCGTAGCTTTTTTTAAACAGAGAAACTATGATGCCTAAAATTACTTTATTTTCAACACCATTAACATGTTGCCACACATCATCTGCGGAGACTGGCAGGCCTCTTCCCAAGTCCCCCTTCATGCATTCCCACGTGAGCTGTCAGCTCTGACAATCAAGGCTCAGACACACAAAATCCACAAATCTAAAACCTTCTCACAGCCAATAATGTCAACCTTTGCTCCCAGGGGACCTCTTTATCCTAGTAACAACCAGGTGGCAAACTGCAAGCTCCCTGAGTCCCTTAGCCAGGGTCCCAACTCCAGGGTCTCTTGTCCCTCTGTGGCCTCCAGAGCCAAATATTTCTACATATGGTCTGCACCCACAGCAAGCCCTTAGGCTGGGACGGGTGGACACCTGAGGGCCACACCCAGCCTATTCTCCTGTACCCAGCACCCCATGTTGGTTGCCCCCCAGTTAAGCCACGCTCCCTTCTCCAGCGTGTGGGTTTCACCAGTGCCTCAGAGACCACAGGACTTGTTTCTACAGAGCTGACTTTGCCAGGCTTGTCTTGAATTCTGTGTCTGCCTGGGAGAACAATGGGTCCCACTAGTTCTCTGAAACAAGGCCTCACGCTGACTTTCAGCTATTCAAATTTATTTATATAGGCAAATTTCTTTATATAAGCACATTTGCATGCACACACACCAACACATGTGCATGTGCGCACACACACACCCCCCTTGTGGCAGGCTTTGTTCAATTTTGCCAGTGCAGATAGAATGTACCCTCACCTCTGCCTCCTTGAAGGCTAACTCCAGGGAATGTCAAAGAGCCAGTCATTCTGTTAGAACAGCAAAAGAGCTGTACACTCAGGTACAATTTTAAGGGATTGTGATAGAAACTCAGGAGTCATCTCAGAGGTGTGTACTGGACTCAAGGTGCTATATCAGGCAGAAAAGGGACGCCAGGTCCATAACGAGGACACAGGTAGCATTGGTAGCCCCCTGCCTCCGCAAGGCATCAGTTACTAGGCCACTCCAGTGGGTCCCCCAACCACACCCTATTCCTACCAGGTCCCGACTGTGGCGGCCCCTAAGTAAAGCACCTGCTTCCTAGCTCACTCCCTGATAGCCTGGGAGTGTGAGAGTGGGGCCAGGCAGGAGTAGCCAATGATGGCTCTTACCTTTCTGCGACGTGCGCCCCTCAACTTCTCCCCTTGAATAACAATCATGTTTTTTCTCTTTAGAAAATAGTTTTTCTGCTTGGTGAAATTTGGACAGTGTTTACCCTGCCCTTAAAGCAGCCAGTCACTTTACTCCAACTTTGTAAAACAAAGTTCCACTCAATAAATTCTTTACAACAAACGTAACAGGGATGCCCCACACCGCAAGGACCCATCACGTATTCCCACAACAGGAGCATAGCCAAAAAAGAGAAAACCAATTATAAAAGCTGCCATCTCCCTGCACCTGTTGCTCTAGATTTTCAGCCAAAATTCCTCCTTTGTCTGGCTAGTTTTTCATTAGAAAATTACACTTTAATGGGCCTTATGATTTTGCAAAGGTAGTTCCGAAAGGCTAGTCAGGAGAGGTAGAGACCATAGGAGCCAAAGTTCTGTGCAGAATGACAGAAAAGGCTGCCTTCACCAAGGAGAGAGTGACATCCTTTGGAGGCTATTAAAGTGTATTCAGTCAAATTATTGCCAAATAGCATTATCGGAGTCTTCACAACAACGCTGTGAAGTAATAATACTTGTGCTGATGAAGAAACTTACAGAAGGAGCAGGCAGACTCCGCAGGACAGAGCTGGCAGGTTATAGAAGCAGCATCTGAATTCAGAACTCCAAGCTCCAAGTCCAGGGTCTTCTGGTCATTGGCAGTGCTGTCTCATAACAATCTTTGCCATTTCCACATTTCCTGAACTTTTTTGCAAACCGTAGATCTCATTAGTTCCTTGCAGAATGAATGCATCCAAGAATCCTTTCAGTTACTCCAGGGCCACACACAAAGCGCCTAATATCTATTGACTGACATTGACCTTAAACAACTTAAGGACAAGTTAGAGGGCATACGCTATTTACCAAATTTGGACAGTTCAGAAGAGAAGTAACATGACTCATAGTTATAATGTGTCTGCTCAAAGGGCTACCCACCGGTCACAGACCAGCTGCCACTGAGAGGTTTGGAAGGGTCTCATGAGCAAGATATTGCTCTTAGAAAGAGACACTGGAGAGGCAAACACAGCTTGGCTTGAAATTTCACATCCTAAGAGACACTCTGTTCATACAGAACGTAGGGCTGGTTCCTGATCAGATACCTAAATGGACAGGCTTCCATCTGCATCATCTTGTAAGCAACACAGGGACAGGGACCCGAAATGTTGCATCTGCTGACAATTCTGGGTTAGTGTCCCCAAATGTCTAAAGCAAGAGTGAGAGATGTAGGTCAAAATACACCTATGTATTCTTTAGAAATAACTATTCAATTAAAGTCATTCTTAAATACCTGCCAAAATTGAGGTATTTGTTGACAAAAACCACACAAGCCAACACCTTTAGGAATAGATCAGCTGTCTCTGCAATCACAGCATGTATGCAGAGACACCTAGTGGAAAAACATGTAACTACAATATGAGCTTGAGACTAAAAATTAAAACATCATTCCCACTCCCTCTGGGAATAATCAAAATCTGACATTCTTTTGATTTCAATAGAGCATTTTTGAAACTATTAGAATCATAAACTCCCCAAAATGTAAGTTTTCTGCAAGAAAAATTTTGCTCTTATTTTTCCAGGGAGTGTTTTCTCTTTTACTTTTCTTTTTTTGTTGTTGTTTTAATTATACGATGTTACTGTGTATAGAGTCCTGAGGAGAAATACAAAAATTACAGTTCCTTGAAATTGACCAGCCACTTTACTTCACCTTTGCCTGAACACATGTGTGCTTATTTTCTGTTTCCATCCCTTTATAGACCTTCCTTGTAAGATTTTCCACTGGTCTTTGGGTTGTTTTTTTCTTGCTTCTAATGAGTTAAAGCCAAAGACTTCTTTTTCCCCCAGCCAGCTTCCTGTGGTCCACCAGCTTCCTGTGGTCCACCCACTCTCATCATTACATCCTCACTTTCTCATGCACATCACCTACACACCGTCCTCCACCCACATCCTCATCTCCCACTTACACCCGCACCTGCCACTCTCACTCCTGCCCTAGATAACTGCGTCTCACCTCAGAAGTAATCATCTGCTACCACAAAATATAAGGAAGCACCTATTTTTTTTCTTTACTCTGTAGTACCAACATTTGGTCTGCCAAAAGTTTAGGTTAGAAATTGATTTTTAATTACATTGATATGTTTAATTGCAATTTATGTGACCTTAGCGGTTCAAACTCATAGGATTTTAAATCCAGAAGGGAAATATGTGGTCTGCTGCGCTGGGAAGAACCAAGTCCTAGGGAGAGGCCAGAAGAATGAGAAGCTGAGGGACTCCAAGGCTCCATATATGTGGATGAAAAAGGGATCTTACATAGATTCACAAGCCCTAGCCAACACCCCTAGCTGACACCGCTAAAGTCACGCAAATGGAAGATGAACTGCCACACCAAGTCCTCCCCAAATTCCTGTCACAAGCAAATCAAAGAGTCCTTACCCTGCCAGGTTCAGTAAGTAAGGAAGTCCTTACTTCCTCCATCACGGGTTTAATGGCAATATATTGAAACCTTTTCCTTTGATACTGACAACAAACCAAATATACTCTTTATCATTTAACAAGTTTGTATTGGAAATTCTGGGGAAAATCTGGTAAAATGTATACTGATCAAAAAATAAGAAGTTAAGATTGTCCGTGTTTTCATATTATGTTATTTTACATGTAGAAAGAATCTACATATCAATTAGTAAAAGGAATAGATGCACACAGGAAGGTCGCCACATACAAAGCCATACCTAGCAACCAAAGTCAGTGACATGTCTATATGCCAGCAACAATTTGAAAATTAAATTTCTAAGATTTGGTGATGGCCACGTCATAATATTTCCAATACATTAGAATGAATCTAATAAAAGGTGTATAAGACTTCTATGAAGAAACCTATAAAACATTGCTGACAGTCAGAACCAAAGAAGATCCAAGTAAATGGAAAGATAAGCTGTGTTCATTAACTGGACGACTCAGATTTTGTGAAGATGATTTTAGTGATTTTCCTGTGCTGTTATTTTTGTTATTCTGTGGTTGTAAGGTTGTTATCTTGCCTTCTATATTAGATCTATAATATACACACAATTGATTTTTGATTATGGTCTCATATAAGAGCCAAGGGTCACTTTTTAAATTAATAACTAATTGTCTCAATATCACTTATAGAAAATAATTTCATTTCCCCACTGATCTCTAACCATAATGGAAAAATATAAATTGGAACACATTAAAACTAAGTAGTCTTATTCACCAAAGACAATCTTAGGGACTGCAAAACAGGCAAATTGAATGAGAAGAGACAGGTGCAATACATAGAACCCAAACTAGGCTGTATATCCAGAATATGTAAAGAACTCCTACAAATCAATGAGGAACAGGCAGAAAACCAAAGGGGGAAAATGAGAGAAGACTCAGTAGGCATTTCACAAAAGAGCATAATCAATTACCCAGTATACATATGAAATCTCCTTCACGTCATTACCCATCAAAGAAATGCAAGGCAAAACTACAAGGAAACAACATTAAACACCCACCAAAATGGTGAAATTTTAAAGAATTGACACTGCCAAGTGTCAGCAAGTTCGTAGAGCCAAGGAACTAAACAATGCTGGTGGGAAACCATTTTTGGAAAACTGGCAATATCTGCTAAAGTTGATCACATGCACAATCTATGCCTCAGACATGCCCGTGTACATAGAAAACATGTGTAAGGATATTTCTATTCACTTAATTAATAGCTAAATGTGAGAAACAACCCAAGTGTCCATCAACAGGAATGCAAATAAATCGTGATACAGTTGTACAATGCACTACTTAGCAAAAAAAAAGAAAAGAACTACTGCTATCCACAGTGCAATTCCAATGAGAGACGAAGCCAGACACAGAAGAACACAGACAATATGATTCCATTTAAGAAAATAATAAAACAGGCAAAACTCGATGGCAGTGTTTAGGGAAGTGTACTTGGGTCATAAAATCACAAAGGAATGCAAGGGCATGATAACCACACACGGCAGGAGAGAAGTTACCTTTGGAAGGAAGTCAGGGATTATTTATTGGAAGGGACACAAAAGGCGATTTGGGGGTCTCAGGAGTATTCTTTTTCTTGACTCAAGTAGTAGTTACAAGAGTCTGCGCTTTATGATAAATGATCCAGCTGTTTAAGTTTGTTTTATATACTCCAATGAATGTATGTTGCATCTCAGAATAAAAGTTATTTTTAAAAGCAAGAGCTAGCAATGTGTTATCTAAAAGAGGAAACACAGAAAACTGAAAGTTACAGAAGGTTAAAAATGAAAAGATAGAAATGGATACTCAGGTAAACGTACACTAAAAGGATGCTGTGGCAATAATTTTTAATATCTGAAAATATGAAATGCATGGCAAAAAGGTATATATAAAAGAAAGATGTTATCATTTGTTTTTTTAAAAGCCAGGAAACGTAGCCTTCATCAACCTACAAATATATTGCCTTAAAATACATCAAGCAACCATGAGCCATAGAAGCAGAGAGAAAGAAAGAAATAGAAATAAATAATTCAGCAATTACATCTGAAAATTATAGCACACGTTCCCCAGGAATCAATAGTGCCAAAAGACAAAAAGTAAACAGAGACACAGGTGACCCAAAGGACACAGGTTAGTAAATTCAGCCGACTAGATATAGAGAACTCGATCTACCCTTAGAGAAACAAAGAACACGCACACATTGTCTATTATGAAAAATTGGCAAAGTATTGCATTACAAAGGAAGACTTAATAAATTTCCCAGACTCAATTTAACACAGATTATGTTCTCTGGCTAATAAAGGATTAACTATAGAAATGAACAACGCAGGCACAGTTCGAAAAATTCTATACACATGGAAATTAGATTTCTTACTCCCAAATAATTTTAGGTTAAAAAGAAAATAAAGTGGGAAATACTTTATGTTTTGATATATAAATAAATAGCATCTATCACCACTGAAAACACAGATTCTGACAAACAATTGTCAGAATTTTGGGGGACATGACTAGAGTGTCTTTAAAGAAAAATTCATACCTCTAATACGTTTATCAAAAGACAAGAAAGAATGAAAACAAATAAGCCAAGGGCTTAGCACAAAGTGGGAAAAACAGGCAAAAGAGAAATGATAAAAAATAGAGGCACAAATCAATGAAATGGAAAAATCTAGAGAAGATTATTAAAACCAAAAGCTAGTTTGGGGGGGTAGATTAATAAAATAGAATTCCAGAAAGACTAATGAGAAGGAAAAACTAGATACAAATAAAACCTTCCAAGTTACATCGCTCAACTTGCAATTATTTGGCCTGTAATTTTCTAAATTCAAAAATTTCATTTAGCTGCAAGTAAATAGTTAAGAAAAAAATTTAACACTATAGCGATACTGCCAGACAATCCATCCTGCAATCCTGCTTTCTTAAAAAGAAAAGAAGAAATACTCTTTGCCCAAGTCTCACTTATTTTTGCATGCATTGGTCATTGGAAGTAAAATACCTAATTGAAATTACAAAACAAATTATTTGGGAAATCAGAGAAAATTGTTTCCCTCACAATGTTTCTAGGCACAATCATCTAACATGTAAAGACCATTATAACATATAAAGACAATTATGTACACTTGAAATGCAATTCATTTTTGTCTTCCAGTTTTAGGGCCTGAAAATATGACAGTGAACACAACAAGTACCCATGAGGCAGACTAGAGTTTAGCAGTGAAGTGACTGTCAGAACTAGCAAGACTCCATGGAGGCGAGACAGAAGGTCGTCACACCTGCTGTTTCCAAAGCAGCTGGTGGAACACTTGGGGGACAAAAGGAGCATGGTGCAGGGGCTCTGTCACCAGAAGCTCTAGCAGGTAAAGCTGGAAACCAAGAGCCAATCTAGCCCACCATTGGGAGTGGGGGGGAGGGTCTTCAGTGAAAAAAAATGTACCAATCCCCACCACCTCCCCATGGAAAAAAGTCTTCAACGGAATCAATGGGAGAAAGAAAACTTGTTTCAGGAAAACAAAATCAAAAAAAACCTTCCTGTCTCATAGGATTGATATTTCATGGGGGGTAGATAATTAAAAAGATAATTATATAAAATAAATGGTATAACAGGTGGAGATAAATGAAGAAAAATAAAATCAGAAGATTATTGTAAGTAGGGGAACAGGGGCAGTCTCATTAGCTAGGTGACATCTGAGTTACGACTTCAGAGAGGTTGGGAAACAGCCCAGGGGTCTGAAGAGGGTAGCGACTTTGTCCAGAGAACAGCCAGAGTGAAGGCCCCGAGTTGGGGTTGGAGAGTGTGTGGCTTGTGTAAGACACAGCAAGGTGGCCAGCAGGGCCAAGGCCATGTGCATACGGAGGAGAAGGGTCAGGAGTCAGGGAGGCCAGACCATAGGCCGTCTTCTGAGCCAGTGTTGATGATTTTGCTTTCCTGGGAGTGAAACAGGCAAGCTTTGCGGGGTTCTGATCTGACAAACATGTGAACAGCTCTGCCTCTGGCACTGGGCACAGACTGAGGGGAGAGAAGATATGAACAGACAAACCAGCTAAGACACTGCCGGACCGATCCAGAGGCGACGATGATGCCCCGGACCAGAGCACTAGCTCTGCTTTATGTGGTAAGACGTACACAGGGAACACTGCTCACCCCCTTCGCCACAACGACCAGCTCAGAAAAGAGGACATGAACCAAGGCGAGCTGCTCAGGAAATTCTGCCCAAAACACCAGGAAAGAGACTGCCTGGAATACCGGAAAAAAGACCCTTTTTCCTGGACCGTTAGCCAGGAATGCACCGCACACCTGGCATTAGCAGTGGCCTTTGGGTCGCCTGGTGGGGAGACTAGATGTAGAATGAAGCTAAAACAGCAAGAAGCAGAGCTCAAGTCTTTGGAAGAGAAATCTGCCACAGCATGTTGGCCCAGGCATATTTTTTTTAATGTACACCTGAATATATCTTGTCAGTGTTCAGAATTCCAAAGATACACAGGAAATCCTAAAAGTTTGCAAATAGGATGCGCAGGTACCATCTATAAGGAAACAAGTACAAGAATGGCATCAAATTTCTCATAGGCAACATGGGATGCCAAAGGATGTGGGGGCAACGCCTTTGAAGTTTTCAGTGAAAGCAAATTTGTGCATAAAGTTCTAGATCCAGTCAAACACGATCCAGAGTGAGAGCAAAATAAACACATTTTTTGGATTCCTTAGGTGCCCTGTGTGAAAACACCACTTCATAAAATACTTTAATAAACTGACAAAGAAATTTAAAGAGAAAACCATGAGGTACAAGATGGAAAAGAATTTGAGATTAAGAGTCAGAGAAAGCTGAACACATAATTTTAAAAAAAGGATGTACAAATAAATTATGGGCAATCTACTGAAACTGGTCAAGTATAGTTTCATGTTCCTAGTTTGGCATCTCTTGAAATGATTTTGCAGTCACTCTTCACTATATTTGGAGTTACACTTAATTTCAAGTAAAGGTTTTATTGAAAGGGAAAAAAATTAAGTACTATTTATGATACAAATAAAATCTACAAACATACGAGGGCAAAAATATTACTAGACATTTTTCTTTTCTTTTTTTTCCACCGTGTCACCCTCAGCAGAGTGCTGTTGCATCACAGCTCACAGCAACCTCAAACTCTTGGGCTTAAGCGATACTCTTGCCTCGGCCTCCCAAGTAGCTGGGACATTTCGATTGTACCTATACCTTCACGAATTTCTTCTCAGTTATCCTTGTTATGTGCATCCTTGCTGAAGTCAGTAAGTAAAAATTTACCTATGTCATAAAACCTCAGGAATTATAAGTGTGACTGATTTGGAAAGGTAAGTTGTTGCCTATAGATACTGACAGCAAAAATTTAATGAAATTTACAGCAAATTTCATCAAAGCAGAAATTCCTAATACTTTCTCTATTTAGTTCTCCTCCCTTCCCCGGGCCCCCAGGAGGACCTCCTACCCCACTCCGTTAGAAGAGGCCGTCGGAATGGTTCTGGTCATTGGGGTCTGGACAGAGGTGACACCTGTCACTTCCTGGCATGGCAAACCCTAAAGCTATCTATTGACACGGCAGTGCCCCGGGGTGGAGCAGCTTCCATCAGCTTGGGTCCCTGAATGACTGCGTGGAGTAGAGGGGCCTTGCCCTCCCCAACAACCTCCACTGAACCTGTAGGGTGAATAAGACAGAACAGTTTGCTGTTTGGGGCACTGAGATTTTAGCACAGCCTAACCTCACCAAGTCAAGAATGCCTTGTTTCTCATGAATTATTAACAAAAGTCTTTTCTAAACCTCTCTAAGTTTTGTTTAAATTTTTTCTGTATAAACAGACATATACCCAAGGTAGTTAGATACCTTTTTAAACAATTTTGTTGGTAAGCCTTTTCTCCCCGGGTAAGCCCCTCTGCCATAAAATCCAAGACCCAGAAGAGTCTGATGTGTGCAGAAAGGGCTGCGTGAGATGATGAGAGGAGGCTGGGAGGAGGGGCCGGTAAAAATGGAAGAAGTGATACCACAGTGTGGTCACAGCAATGACACCACAATGGCATTTTAAGGGGGAAGCAGCAAAGAACCCGAGCTTTGCCTCTATGTTGGCTTTGGGCGGAAGCACAGCAGTACGTAAACACACCCATTTTTGTCAATTCCATAGGCAGCCAGTTTTGAAAACCATCAGTGAAAAGTATGAGTATGAAAAGCATCCCTTAACATTCCTCCACAAAACATCAACTTCGTGATAAATCAAGCCTTCTTGACCACAGATAGCAACGCGGGAGCCCCTGGGCTGCCTCATCAGTGAGTGGGCATCTTTTGTATACTTGTGGAAACAATAGGAATTTGTATAATTGAAGACATCAGAATGGCTAAGGTACACACCAAAACTAATTTGGATGTCAATGAGTTGGACAACCAGGACGCTGGATTTTAATAACTACAGGAGGAAAAAGAGAAGGGCAAGTCAGGAAAGGCACACCAGTGACTAATGGGTTAGGAGGAACGATAGTCAAAGTCGGCTTAACATAATTGAAAATAGTAGAAAGTAAACACTATGGAAAATAATGAGTATCCCCTGGGTCATAGAAACAGAACAGCATTTAAAGTAATATCACAATACTTTGGAAAAAATTACCACAATTTCAGTTACCTCCATAGTCACAAAAAGATGTCCCTTTGATAGACAGCTGGGAAAACAATGTGTCCTTTGAATTCCCAAAGAAGTTTTTAGCATTATGTTTCATCTTAAAAAAAATTAAATCGAAGAAGAGATGGATATCCCAGCGAGGAGCTAAGATATGTAATTCTCTTAAAATCACTTTATAAAGAGAAAATCAAAGGAATAATAAAAAGAATTACACACATATTTACAGAACCCCAGGCTTGCCTAGATCATTAGGGATAAACTTTAGAGGTACAAATGTCTTAAGATTATTTTACTTTTCTAGTATAATTATTAAATAGAAATATTTTGTTATAGTTTTTAATCAGTTCAGATCAGTAAGTGCCCCACTTATAGAACATTCGAGTTACATTCGGGCATCAATACACACAGGTGCTTGCAAAACAGATTCCTCACATAATTATGGGTCTGTAGCCCTTTGATAGTTACATTATGTTCCTTACCCTGGGGGGGGTTTCATTCCTGAAGTAAATAAATAAATAATTTTAGTAAATAACCCCCTCCCCTGAAAAGCAATCTCCAGAGGACCAAGTACAGTTGGTAATTTGTCAAAACTATTACCTTCCTTCTGCATAAATCCTAGCCTAGGGTTAGACATATCTAGGCTCTGGTTCACAAATTAGACTAACAAAGTGGAGTTCAGGCCCTTTGGGTCACACATATCACTGAGAGAGAGAATTTGGTGCAAGAGTTTTCAATTACATACCAGAAAGTTATGAATTTCCTTGGTCCGGTTCTGTTGTCTCTGACCTTTACAAAAGAAAAGCAGACAGCCTGTTACGAGATTGGTGCCTCAGTCTCCTAGGAGGAAATGAGATTCCTACCATGTGGAATCCAAGGCAGGGCAACAAAATAGTACAAAAAGTTGGTCGTCATGATAACTCCCCAGTGTCTCTCTCAGAGAATGAGATAGAAAGTTCTATCTCTTAGGAAAGAAAATCTGGGTACTAAGTTACGGGGAAATCATCCCTAAAATTGAATGTTTTCTAAAAGATAAAGTGAAAATAACATTCTAACCCTTTGAAAACTACCCAGGTTACATTTTTACTTCATTTTTAAATGCCATGAAAGATGTGTATGAGGGTCGAGAACTTCCATCTCTTTTCCAAAATATTTCACCTTAGTAATAAGAATCTCATTTATCACCTAAAGGCATACATTTGTGAAAATGCATAATCTCTTTTAATGTATATATTTGTATCTCACAGTAAAAATAAGATGGTGTAAAACATGATTTGTGAAGGACATATTTTAAGGTCTGTTTTTTAATAGCTAATTTGAGTATTTGGATTTTTAACTTTTTAAAATTTTCCTCCAACTTTTCATTTTCAAAATGTTCCAAACTATAGAAAAGTTACAGAAATCATTACAATGAACACTTTGATTCCCAAATTATTAGCCTTCTGTCACATTTGCTGCCTGCATACGTAAATAATTTGCTCACACATTTGAGAATTACTCATAGACATAAAGATGGTTTACCCCTAAATATATCGTCTTGTACCTCCCAATACCAATTATCCTGCTGCAGTTATATAACAATGATCACACTCAGGAAAGTTGAAATTGATTCAGAACAATTATCCAATATATAGTCCAAATTTCCCAGGTGTCTCAGTAATGCCCTTTCTGTGTGGAAGATTTTATTTTAATTCCGGATCCCTGTGGCACATACTATTATGTCTGTAGTCTCTCTTGTCTCCCACGATTGACGTTTTTGGTGTCCAGGACATTATTTTGCATGATGTCCCTCCATTTGGAATTGGTTGCTCACAACTAGACTCAGGTTAAACACTTTCGTCAGATGTACTCACTGGTTGGAATTCTTCTCTTCTTTTTCCACCTTAGAAAAAGCACATAATGGGTTGGGTTAATATTTTCTTTCGATCATTTAATAACAGTTGGTGATTGCCTGCAATAAAGTAAATTGAGTTTCTGGTTAGCAATTTACAAAATGCTTTTGATATGGATTAATTTACCCGATTTGTACTATAATCCTATGAAGTGGGTATTTTTTGTTGTTGTTAACTTTTCCCTTTTGAATAGAAATCTATCCAAGTTCATATAACCAGTAAGACTACTTCTGTGGCCAAATGTAAGTATAGAAATACTGTAAAATTATGCTAGAGTAAGAAACCCTGGATTTTCATGTCAAATAAATCCCTCTCTTCTGCAACCTACAATCCTCATTGTCCAAACTCTGTACCTTACCATTCTTATTGTGTTGTGTTAAATGATAAGGTAGTGGGGATATTATGTTTTATTGAAACATTTCCAACTATTATAATTTTAAATTATAATAGCCAAACCAGAAACAATGTATAATAAAAGTAAATGACTATTCATTTAAAAGTGAGTAATAACGTTAAAGTAAATGAGTGTTAGCTGTATTGAATGCCAAGTAATTGGCTTTTCTTGGTGTTTTTGCATTTGTGTTGGTGCAACTAAACCAATAATGCACCAGATCTTTCTTTCTGCCCAGAACAAGATTTTATATCATTTTCTTCTATTTCCCAAAGCAGTGAAAACATTATTTCATGTAATCAGAATGTTTCAATAACTTCTTAGCATAATAAATTAATTTTTCTCTTTTTCTTTTTGACTTTGGGCCTCAGAATCCCAGTGTTGTTTAGTTTAGGGACAAGTCAAGAAAAGTTTGGGAATCCTTGTATGTAACTTGAGTCACAAACAAAAACATGAATCTCTAAGTAGACATTCCATCCAGAAAAAGAAACAAACATGCTTCTGCACCCTGCACCCTGAATACCCTTCAGTATTACCCCCTCAGTACCTATAGCCTATAGGTACAGGCTAATATACATAGGTATATTATAGGTATATTAGCCTGTACCTATAGGGCATAGGTACTGAGGGGGTAATACTGAAATTTAAAAAGCAACCTCACTCAAGTCCAGGCAAGGGTGACTGCAAATACTTATCTGGGTGCTATTACACTGAGGTAAGCCATCTAAATCCCTTCCAGTTTGGAAAGACCTTGAAGAAAATAGGGTGCTATTTTCCACCAACAAAAACCACTTTACAAAACCTCAAGCTGAGAAGACAGATCAAGATCCACTTAATTCTTCATCCATGCACCATTCCCCTAACGCCCAGCAATTTGAATATCTCATTTCAAAGTAAAAGAGTAATTTAAAACGTCTGAATAATGACTGTAATATAATTGTCCTTGTCCAGTGTTCAATTCCACAAAGAAGCAGGGACAGAATCCTGAATAATAACCAAAGAAGGAATTAAACTCTTTTCAACTTTCACAGAGTTCTTCTTCGACCGTAACATTGTTTTCTTTCATTGTACCTGTTAGGTGGGAACTTTCCAAATTCCAGCCCCCCAGACCCCCTATTTCCTTCTTGAATTTAATTGTGTTTTTCTTTCATGTAGGCCTATTGTTGTTAATCTACTAGTTTCAACATAGTATTGAGTACATTGAGTACCTTACTTAGGAGAATGGTCTTCAACTCCATCCAGGTAAATACAAAAGATACAAAGTCTCCATCTGTTTTACAGCTGAATAGTACTCCATGGTACATACATACTACAGTTTATTGATCTATTCATGTGTTGATGGGCACTTGGGTTGTTTCACATCTTTGCAATAATGAATTGAGTTGCTTTTTATAAACATTCAAGTGCAAATGTCCTTATGATAAAATAATTTTTTCCTCTGGGTAGATATATAGTAATGGGATTGCAGGATCAAACATAAGGTCTACTTTTAAGATTCTCCAGAGATCTCTCCAAAAGCATTGTATTAGTTTGCAATCCCAGTAATAGTGAATAAATGTTTCCCTTTCTCAGAAACCACACCAGCATTTGCACCTTTTTGAAGTAGGCTATTCGTTTGTTGGCATTTTTTCATGTGTTTGTTGGTCGTTCACCTGTTCTCTTGGGAAACGATTCTGTTTATATCTCTTACCCAATGATTAACCCTCTCCGATCCAATTTTTCTGCCACCTGCATACTCCCCAGCTCTAATTTATTTTGGGTGGGCCTTTGTCCTATAAGCACAGTCACCTGTTCACATCAAAACACATGGCCTACCGAAAAACAGACAGAGTACAACCTGCACCATCTGTTGGCTAGAGTCTGTACCACATGAGCAAACACATCAGACAGGCGAGAACAAAGGAAACGACAAAAGGCATGTTGGCCGTCTCCCCCTACACGAGAGTGGAACAGGAGAATCATTATGTCCAAGAAGTCCAACACAGGGATCAGAAAGGGTTCAGGGACGGTTTGCTCTTTTCTCCATGATTTGCCTGAGCTCTTTGTAGATTCTTTTGTCAGTTTTGTAACATGTGGATATCTTCTCCCATTCAGAAGGGGTCTATTTGCTTTGTGGACTGTGCCCTTAGCTGTACAAGAGCTGTTTAACTTGATCAGGTTCAATGTATTCATTTTTGTCATCGCCTCAATTGCCAGTGGTGTCTTCTTCATAAATTCTTTCCCAAGGCTGATGTTGTAAAGAGATTTGCCCACACTTTCTTTTATTTTTTTAATGTTTTTTAGAGGCAATATCCTGCTCTATCACCCAGGCTGGAGTGTAGTGGCACCATCATGGCTCACTGCAGCTTGGATCTCCTGGGCACAAGGAATCCTCCTCCCTGAGCTGCTTGAATAACTGGGACTATAGGCATGAGCCACAGCACCCAGCTACGCACCCGCATTTTAAAAAATCTAGACTTTAATCCAAGGAAGAGCATTATTCTCACTCTTCATTCAAATCAGTTTTCAGACCAAATACAGTAAAGGAAGTTGCATTAATGATTCTGCCTTGACAGAGAGTAGTAAGAAATATTTCAACTGTGAAGTCTTCAATAGAATGTGTATCATTCATTTTCCCCACTAATCCTCAACAGCCTCCTATTATCTTCAAATAATAAGAGAAGCTGCCTGTAGCTAATTTAATCACTGCAATTTTCTAAGAAATAAAGACTGATGTCTATTGAAAATTATTCCAATTACACTTTTGAACATGAGTTCAAACTGTTAAAATTACTACTTTCAATACAATTTTAACCCCCAAAGTGTCATTATTCTCACGAACAGCCTAAAGCACAGAATGACAGTAGGACTCCAGTTTTTTAGTTGGTAAAAATTCAACTTTGAGACACAATTAGTTTTAAAACTTTGCTGAAGTTCAGCCCACTTCTGGCTCAATCTAACATTTTTTTAATACCAACCTATGAAGCAATTTCTCTGATTAAAAATAAAACAAGGACAAATCCATTTTAAATTGCATAAAATCAAACTATGTAACCACTTGAAAATAAGTAGAAGTAGAGAAAAGTTAAGTAGGAAGAAAGAACTTCATGAAAACACCACTGAGAAAAGTCCTAATCACTGATATCGTTTAATAATAGCTACTAATAGGTGAGTATCATTTAATTTGCAAAGGTATGTGCTCAATGCTCTACATGTGTTAAATATTTGCTTTTCATAACGCGTGTCATTGGTGCTGTTTTTACAGATGAAGACAGCTGCGCTGGTATCTGCTACTCTGGCTGCTGTCAACCTCTCTGTCAACAGTTGCCACTCCACTGCTTGTGGGTGGCTACTGGACTGTCTCCAACCTCCTCTGGACAATACACACACACACAGAAGCCCCCCTTTCTGCTCATTAATTGGAAGAGTATTTTCCCCGGTGACACATGCTTTCCTTTGAGTGCTATTGGTGGAACACAGCAGAGGCGGGGAGTCTGGGTCCACCACCTCTGCACCAGAAGCCGCTGCCTCCTCCCACACTGCCAGACATCTCCGTTCACCTTGGCGTTGGCCAAAGGCCCAGCGGCTCTCCCTCCAGGCCAGCCCTTTGGGGGCCTTCAGGCCATCAGCTAAGTCTGCACATGTCTAAACCACAACTGCAGAGAAGTTTCGCCCTTCGACCCCCGAGCACTTGGACCCACGCAATGCTCCTGGCCATGCCTCTGTCCTGAACTTTCTGAAGCTGCTCTGACAGCCAGCAGGAGACCCACACACAAGCTTTTATCAGTCGTCGGCTTCAGGCTAGCATGGCTAGTTGTATTCACAGACTTTCTCCATGAACTGTTCAAAATACTTAGTTCCAAATTATTAGCTACACAAAGAAGCCAAAAGTTACTATTCTCCAGCTTTTCAGTTTGGGGAGTTTTTAAGTGTAGATATACTGTGAGCTCAATGCATGTATTTTAATGAGGATAAAGTAAAACACAAGGGGAAAGGAAGGGAAGGAGCTCTGGGGGGCAGCAGGTGTGACGGTGCCAGAGGCCTGACTCAGCACCCCTGCCCTGAGCCTGTTTTTAAACTCCAAGTTGAGGGGCAGGGCTAGCAGCGCTGTCCAGCCAGGTACATTCAGGGTTCACACTCACTGTGTCCTCACGCTGTGAGTGACTCTGCCAATAACTACAGCATCTATTCTCCTTTGTAGAAATTAAGTTGTTCTGATATTTACAAATACATATTTGCATTGTAATGAAATCAAAATCACTGTGTCTGCAGGGCCTAACTCCAGAGCCCTGCCCAGGTGGGGATAACAGCTAGGATTGAGCTGCCTGCCAAGTCACACTGAGATCCTTTCATTGCGGCCGAGGCCCTGCCATTCCACTGACTTTATGGGGCATGTATGAAATTTTGGACAGCGCCCTAATGAGCAGTAATGATCTGAAGAGCATTCTTTCCTTATCTCAGTTGTTGAGCATGAGGTCCCAGGGTGCAGAATAACATCAAAGTCCACACGTACATTTTCAGAGTTTGAAAACCATCCTGTACAAATTACAGAAGAGCTTCAAAGAGCAAGAGCAAGACCACTGTTTGAGGCTCCATGGGTATTGCTACCCCAAATATTTTATTTCTTTAACATTTCTACATTTTTTTTAGGAAAAATCAATCTAAATGGCATAAATTCAAAAATTGTTTGAACTGGGCTGGGTGCAGTGGCTCATGCCTGTAATCCCAGCACTCTGGGAGGCCGAGGCAGGTGGATTGCCTGAGCTCACAGGTTCGAGACCAGTCTGAGCCAGAGCGAAACCTCATCGCTAAAAACAGCTGGGCATTGTGGCAGACACCTGTAGACCCAGCTACTAGGGGGGCTGAAGCAAAAGAATCACTTAAGCCCAGGAGTTTGAGGTTGCTGTGAGCTGTGATGCCACTGCACTCTACAAGGGGCGACAAAGCGAGACTCTGTCTCTAAAAAAAAAAATTGTTTGAACTAAAACTTCACTGTTTAGGATTCTGTATTCTCTGGCTAAAGTTTAGAGAACTATAAAAACTTTTATAAGAACAAATTTTGAGAACACACGACATAACGTATCATCACAAGCTTTCCCATCCATAACGCTCTGCATTCACAGTTTCCCAAATGGTCCCCAAAACATGTCTTTTTAGAGTTGGTTTACAGAGAACTTCTTAATAGTAATTTAAACAAAATTTACTACAGCAGCTTCACTTTAACTTTCTGAACATTTCATGAGTTATTATAGTCAGTTACATAATCTCACATCAAGAGGATATTTTTATTTATTCACATAAGAAATGGACTGTGCCGTGCTATTTCAACTGATACAAAAAAAAAAACAGACTCAAACCCAAAGAAAGCAAAGGAAATGGAGAGCAATCTCTCTTTAGAAAACAAAGAATGGTTTTGGTTCTCTTCTGCTTTCAACAAAGCAATTGCCATTAAGTTTACCAACATCAGCATTACTTACACACACACACACACACTCTCTCTCTCAAAGCAAGAAGGATGCCAGTGTTTCTCTTTATCCCAGTATATCACCCCAGACAGTTCATAGGAAATATTTCTATTTCTTCCACAGAAAGGTTCTGCTTCATCCAATTCTTCATGTGCTGTGGTTAGCCTCCTAAAACCTCCACCAGTACCCCCATGAGTGCTTTCTTAAGTTCGGCCCCCGCCCTACACTCAGTGACAAGCCAGGCTCTGTGCTGGCGGGAGAAGAGGCCCGGCGAGGGCTGCCAGGGGCCTGGGTGAGGTGGGTGGCTCCATATGTGTGGCTTACTTTGGCTGCAAGGCACACTTTCCTTCAAAGAAAGGGGTCTGTGACTTGAAAAAAAATCATTTTAGTATTGAGTGCATTGGATTCTTGCTTCTCCATTCTTGTGATACTTTTCTAAGAAGAATGTGTTTCAACTTCATCCTGGTTAATACAAAAGCTATAAACTCTCCATCTTTTTAAATGGGTGAATAGTATTCCATGATCCCAAAATTTTGAATCTATACTCTTCCGATTTATTTTTGCAAAATTTAGGAATCGTGTACCTGAATAATTTATAAAATTCATCAGTGGGCTTATCACTTTAAAAATGGAAACTCGTTTCTAGAATTATCATACACAATTGAAGTGAAGGTCAACTTAATACTACGTCATCACGCATTTTCCAGCCCCTATGCCTGGAAGAGGTCATTTCTCCATTCTGGGTATGCTGTTTCATATTTCCTCCCAGAAGGGACGAACAGTTACTTTACTTTATGTAAGATGAAACGGGCCAGGTGCAGTGGCTCATGCCTGTAATCTGAGCCTTTTGAAAGGCTAAGACAGGAGGACTGCTTGAGGTCAGGACTTTGAGCTGAGCCCAGGCAACATAGCAAGACCCTATCTCTATAAAAAAAAATTAAAATAGCTGGATATAGTATAGTACTCACCTGTAGTCCCAGCTACTAAGGAGACTGAGGCAGGAGGCTCTCTTGGGTGCAGAAGTTTGAGGCTGTAGTGATCTCTGATAATGCCCCTGCACTCTAGCCTAAGGAACAGAGGAAGATCCTATCTCCCCCCCTCCAAAAAAAAAATAAATAAAATAAAGTACAAACTTGGCTTCTTTGTGGCTAAAGATTAAAGTAGAAGGAATTTTAGGCTAAACATATTCTTACTTAGTCTGATTCTTCAATTCTGAGTCTCTGGAAATAATGCTTTCCAATGTATTTAAATGTGGGCATTGAGAGACGTGGCTTTTTTGTTTTCTTTGACAAACAAATAAAGTAAAACTCCCACACACCAAAAAATATATGAAGTCAGCCACATAAACACTGTACTTCCCCCTGTCTTTGAAGAAGCAGATATTTTGTGTTAGCAACTTAATCTTCTCTTGCACGAAATGGACAGATGCTCCACTTCTGTAATAGAATAAGAATTCTCATATTTGAAACCATACCTTTTACTATGATGAGTTAGAAGTGACTTTAATGAAAAAATTGCCTTGGTCCCTGAGTACTGAAAAGAAAAGCTACAGACCAACAAGTCTAAAACCAAAGTTTTCATCTTGTTAGACTCAGCTCCACAATTAAGCAGCTTATCGCCAGTAAATCCATAAAACAAGTTGACTCAGCCACTTACCAAAGCAGATATTTCGGAGCCAGTCATCTAAGTGCTTATACTAGAAAGTTGTATTAATAACAGTCAAAATGTTCTGTATGCTGTACTGAAAAAGTGTTATAGTTGAAGTTAACCTAAGGTTGTTTCCATTTAGATTTTCCAGGTTAAAATCCTTGATGTCTTACTCTGTGGTCTGTGTGTATACAGCCTCAATCACCTGGTCTACTGCAAACAATAAAAGATTTCAAACTGTTTTGAGTGGGGCTTACTCATACTGGTCTTAGAAAGGTGTGTTTTAAGATATTTGCCCCATTGGAGCACCTATTGGGTCCCCGACCCCTGCAATTAAGAACAAGGTCTCTTCAGAATAGCGTATACATTCCCATTGTTAATAAACTTGCAAAAATCTTAACTCTGAGACATGTTAAGAAAAATTTTCCTAGGCCAGGCAGTTTGGCTCATGGCCATAATACTAGCACTCTGGGAAGCTGAGGTGGGAGGATCCCTTGAGCTCAGGATACCAGTCTGAGAAAGAGAAAGACACTGTCTCTATTACAAATACAAACAGAAAAATTACCCAGGCATCATGGTAGGAGCCTGCAGTACCAGCTACTCTGGAGGCTGAGGCAGGAGGATCACTTGAACCCAGGAGTTTGAGGTTGCTGTGATCTAGGCTGATGCCATGACACTCTAACTAGGGTGAGAGTGAGTCTTAAAAAAAATTAAAAATTTTCCTCCCCCTCCTATCTGGGCCTTGCTTTGAGCTTGTACTATAAGGAATCTTACTAGAAGGTTCTACTACAGGAATGCAGAGATGCATCAACCATGTGAAGGCTGACCATGGGGACAGCAAAGAAAGGATCACATGAGGAGAAGCTATGACCGATGAGTTCTGAGAGGGTAAATATCTAGAGATGGGGACACACGTTTTGTAATTTATGGAATATGTTTATGCTGCTTGCAGTCTCTTGCTTGCGCAGATATAGCTATGTGTCCAAGTATAGGACTAACTCCAATAAAACTCTGTCTCTCACTGTGCCAACTCACTCAGCATAGTGATATGATGGCCCAGGACCAGAAGTCATATTACAACATGAAAAGATTTACAGGTGTGACCAATGTGCCAGCTCTGTCATGCCTTTTAAAGTTTCTTACAACACACAATTTATAATTTCATATCAATATTCCTAAAGAGCAACTCCTTCTAATTGTACAGGCATCACACCCCCAAGTGCTAGGATTACAGGTCTGAGCCACCGTGTCTGTCCTGGGATCCTCTTTTAAATGAAAGTAAATATTAGAAACTGCATGGATCATCTCCTTTTTTGAAAAAGGAGATCATAACTACCATATTCAAGTCTGCACTGTGACCTCTGAAAAGGCATTTAACAATTGTGTGCAACTTTGGGTCAACTTTCAATTACTGAGAGAAGAAAGCAGATTGACTTAACATTTAAAGTGTCTATTAAGAAGCAGCATATTCAAGGCCGGGTGAGGTGGCTCACACCTGTAATCCTAGCACTCTGGGAGGCCAAGGTGGGAGGATCTCTTGAGCTCAGGAGCTTGAGACCAGCCTGAGCAAGAGTGAGACCCCATCTCTACAAAAAATAGAAAAACTAGCCAGGCATTGTGGCAGGCTCCTCTAGTCCCAGCTACTCAGGAGGCTGAGGCAGGAGGATGACTTGAGCCCAAGAATTTGAGGTTGCTGTGAGCTATGACACCGCGGCACTCTACCCAAGGTGACAGAGTGAGATTCTGTCTCAAACAAAAAAAAAGAGAGAGAGAGAGAGAAAGAAAAAGAAGCATCAGTACATTTGATTCAATCATCTAAAAACTCATTTTCTTGTTTTGCAAATTATTCAAGCCCCTTCTTAAATTTTCCCTTCCTTGTATTCAGCCTTCTTCAGCATTTTTATCAGATACTTTGACACTTTTAGCAGAATTGGAATAGGGGAAGAAGAAGGAAGGGAAACAAAAGACTGTCAGCATGAATACTTGACACACAAAAATTATTTTTAGTTACAGTTTGGACATTTACAAATGGACCTGGTACAGAGGCGTGCACATGTGTTAGTGTGTGTGTTTGGGGGCTGGGAGGAGACAGGGCACATGTGATGAGGCCACCTCAGGAAGGCCACGGTTGAAGGCCTTTGTCCCTCCTTCCCAAGATAAGCTGACCTAAGATCAGGAGAGGGAGTAAGAACCAATTCAGGATATGTTCTCTAACCACCACCATCCAACACAGCAATGCCAGCGTAGGTGGGGAGGTAGGACATCAACCAGTAAGGTTGGAGTTAATGTCAGTTAATCCTCACAAACACAGTGCATCCTAAGTTATGTTTTGTTCCCTTTACAGATGAAAAAAATTTGGAGACAACATTAGTTTCCCCAAAGTCCCACAGCTAGTAGGAAACATGGAGGTTTTGTTGGGGGGGGTGGAGTTTCTCTTCTCCCTTTTTTGGACCAGCAGGTCTAGCCTACGCCTGGGCCACCTGCCCCTCTGCCAATAAGTTGTAGCTGGAAACTGAATTCATCATTAACTGGTCATGCATTAGATTACTGAGAGTCTGAGCACGCATTACTTTGCATAAATAATGCGTTTTCCAGATGACTGAGTTCACATTCTCTTAAGCAATGACATGTTTTGGTGTTAGTTATTTTGAATAAATATTATAAATGTACTATATACTTCCTACCTCCTTAGAAAAGTATCCTGAAATTAATTTAATGTTATAGTGATGACCCAAGGTCAACATTGAAAACTTTGGCGTTCTTGCAGGCCATACTACAAGGGTAATCCAAGGATTCATTGAGGGTCATTAGCAATAATCTGAATTAATGCTGAGATCTTTGAATTCTCACAGCTGCCTTTTCTATTATTTTTTTTGTCCAATCAGACATCTCTTCCCACTGTTTTCAGTAACAATAAGGAAGAGTTTCTATCATCCGCCTATAGATTTGAAAATCAGGTAAAGCATTAATACACAGATGCTAATTGAGAGCTTCAAGGCATTGAAATGGAATAAAAAGTATAGTGCATGGGATTTATTATTTCTCATGTATGGCATCTATTTGAGTGCTCATGGAGCTTTGCTAATATCCTGATTTTTGTTCTGTGTGCTAGATGTGTTTATAGTATAAATAACTGCCCCACAAATGGACTCCAGTCCACATGGTTTTCTACAGAAGCCGTCCAGAGAGGCCTCATTGCTCACATTTGTGTCTACATACCAACTCCAAGAAATGCTCATTTCATGCTTTAGCTAACAGCAAGCTTCTGTAATTAAATTAAATCTCCTGAATCCAGTAGCTCAAATGTTTATAGACCTTGACTCCACAAACCAACACGTCCTGCTGTCAAAAATCTGAGTCACACGCTCATGTCCACGGAGGCAGCAACACCAAGTCTCCCCACTTCCTCTTCCTTGGTCGCTTTATTTGCCCCATTTAGTTACAACCACACGAGGTGGTGGGAGGACAGCAGACACATCAAAATCCTGCTTCTGCCCAGCGAGCTGAAGGACTTTGGGGAAGCTATGATTCTTTCCAAGCCTCAGCTTTTTCTTCTATCTAGAGATTACAATATAACTTAGAACCCAGGGTGTCCTGAGGATTAAGTGACATTTCTGTGAATTTTCTCAGTTGGTATCAGACACGTAATAGAGGCTTAATAATTATTTGTTTCCTATTCTTTCTCACCTTGCTTTATTTTCCTATTTATTAATCTATATGGATCATGGTAACAGCCCCATACACCATGGTGAATGGTTACTATCTTCAGTGAGGCATTGTTGATCAGCAACCTAACATCTTAGTGAATCCTCCAAAATCCCCATCGGATCCTGAATATTTCACATTGTTGTAGGATTTCTGGTGCACAAGTCTGTGAGTGCTTAGACCAGCAGATTCATTTTTTTTTCTTGCTAAACTTCTTCAATTTTAATGACATAATGTTGGGGGATAGAGACAGAAAGGCTCGTTCTCCCTTCCTCTTTTTTAACTTTTGCTTTTAAAAGAACTAAATACAAAAAGAACACAATTCTCACAAATCCTTCTGTTAAAAGTATTACCCTATTCTAAAATGCACTCTTGGAGGCCATGTGCCTATAATCCTAGTACTCTGGGAGGCTGAGGCGGTTGGATTGCATAAGTTCAGGAGTTCAAGACCAGCCCAAGCCTGAGCCAGAGTGAGACCTCCTCTCTAAAAAAATAGCTGGGCATTGTGGCAAGCACCTGTAGTCCCTGCTACTTGGGAGGCCGAGGCAAGGGAATTGCTTAAGCCCAAGAATTTGAGTTTGCTGTGAGCTATGAGGCCACAGCACTCTACCCAGGTGACAAACTGAAACTGTGTCTCATAAAAAAAAAAAAAAAAAAAAATTCAATCAATGACACTAGAAAATAAACAAAAGCAAGAAAAACAAAAAGAAACATTTATGTGAAAAGACTATAAAAGAATCATAAATCGTCTAGCTCTTATTACAATACGGTGGGGAGGGAATCTGCATCAGCAACATCTGGATTATCCACAAGGTGGGTTTTAGGAGGTTTTGATTTGTCGGCTTTATACAGGACAAGACTTTTTCAATTCAAATTATGTGTGATAGTAATATCAGCAAGTCAAGAATACAAAGACAATCTATTAAAAATGAGTCACACAGTCCTTTTTCCTTTTAAAAGTGTAAAAATGTGTATTTGTTGTTTTTCTTTTTTAAAAAAAAAAAAAGGGACTTCCCTTGAAAACATGTCAAGTCATCTCAGATGAGGAAAGTTTTGGAAGGTCAATGTTTGCCAAAGTAACCAATCTCTTCTAAATAATGTAATTTCTAAATTAAGAAGAAAAACTAAGAAGAATTGACTATCATGTACTGAGTACTTCTCCATCTCTCCCAGGCAACATATTCTGAGCTCTCTCTCTGAATCAAACTACCCATTAATGGTCTCAGAACATCAGAAAGCCTCATTCACATCATTTACCAATGTCACCAATTTGCATATATTTGTATGATTAAGATTAATGTCTGTCCCCCACTCTGTGGTGGCAGGGATCACCATCTAATCCCCAATCAGTACCTGAAATGTAACAGGAGCTCATGATGTGTCTCTAATTACTGCCCACTGATGAAAGACTCCAATAGTTATTTCCATTTTCGTATCCAGCTTGTCCTTCCTGCTGTCCCCTGTTCAATCATCTTACCTTTCTTCACAGAGGAGTTAGAGACCATCCTCGTGTATCTGCCATGCTGCATCTCCTGCTGAAGACCATCCCTCCACCATGTTTGGAGAAGACATTCTTATCGCCACTTCTCTGCCCTGTACCTTTAGACAATTCCTCTCTACTTTCTTTCCCCTCAATCCAGAATCATTCTTAAATCCCACCCACCTTTTAAAATATCCTGTTCAGGCTCAGTGCCTGTAGCTCAGCAGCTAAGGTGCCAGCCACATACACCAGAGCTGGTGGGTTCGAATCCAGCCTGAGCCTGCATAACAACGACAACTACAACAACAAAATAGCAGGGCGTTGTGGCAGGCTCCTGTAGTCCCAGCTACTTGGGAGGCCGAGGCAAGAGAATTGCTTAAGCCCAAGTGTTGTGGTTGCTGTGAGCTGTGATGCCATGACACTCTACTCAGGGTGACAGCTTGAGATTCTGTCTCTATACAAAACAAAAAAATAATAAAATAAAATATCCTCTTCACCAAAGCTACTTGAGTCAGTGCTTATGTTGTGCACTTTTCCTTCAGTCAAGCTTTGTGAAAGACCTCTGTTCCCACCGCCCCAATTCTTACCACACTCAATTCTCTAAAACCCACAAGTGGACGTTAGCCTCAGAAATGCTGGGCATTTCTCAGAAGAAGAGATATAAAACACCAGGGAAATAATGAATAAAAACCACAATGCTGTCACCTCTCACCTGTTAGAATGACTATTATCAAAAAAGGTGAATGATAAGTGTAGGCGGGATGTGAAGAAATGGGAACCCAGGGAAACTGCAATGCGCTATTGCTGGGAATGTAAACTGGCACAGCCAATTTAAAGTATGAACGTTCCAAAACTAAACTAACATTAGAACCACCACACCATCCAGCAATTCCACTTCTGGACACATATCCAAAGGAAATGAAGTCAGCATGTCGAAGAGATATCTTCACTCCCACGTTCATTGCAATATTGTTTACAATAGACAAGATTCAGAATCAAGTGTCTAACAACAGATAAATAAAGAAAATGTGGTGCAAATGCACAATGGAATACTAGGCAGCCTTTAAAAAAGAAAGAACTCCTATACTTTGTGACACATGGATGAACCTATAGGACATTTTGTTAAATGAAATAAACCATGTAAAGAAAGACAAATCCTGCATGATCTCACTTATCTGTGAAATCTTAAAAAGTTGAAGTCTCGGACACAGAGAATTGATGATCAGAGGTTGGAGGATGCCAGGGAAATGTTGGTCAAAGGATATAAAATTTTGGTTAGACAGGAGGGTAACTTCCAGAGATCCTCTGTGCAAGATGGCAATTATAGTCAATAACAATGTAGTATTCTCGAGAAATCACTCAGAGATTCTACATTTTCTCACCACAGAAAGTAATTATGTGAGGTTATGAATACATTATTTAGTTTGATTTAGCATTTCCACAATGTATAAAGATTTTAAAACAAAATGTTGGATATGATATATATATACAGTTTTTGTCAACTAAAATCAATTAAAATAATAATAATACGGCTGGAACAACTGGATATCATATGAAGAAGAAAATGTAACTTCAATTACTACCTCACAGACCTAAACATGAAAGTTCCAGAAGGAAATATGAAGGAATATTTTTGTGATCTTAGGGTAGGCAAAGATTTCTTACCCAGGATACAGAAAGCACTAAGCTTAAAAGAAAAAAAAAAATTTTTTTGTTTGTTAAAAGTGACAAAAAATAAGCAAGTCAGAAATGTAAGGAGAAATATTCATAAAATGATAGTTGTCAAAGAACCTGTATCTAGAATATGTAAAGAATTTCTCCAAGGCAGTAAGAGAATGGCAAATAGATCAATTAAAAATGAGCAAGTGACCTGAACAGACACTTAGTAGGAGACCCGCAAATGGCCGCGAAGCACCAAAACAAAGTGTTCAACAAAGCGAATCATTAGGAAAATCCAGTTACGTCACGCTGAGAAACCACTATGAACCCACTCTAATGGCAAATATTAGAGATGCTGGAACATCTAAGATACGGAGCAACCAGAACTCTCATCCACGTCTGCTGGGTGTGCAAAAACACACAAATATTTATGTTTTAATGTTCGGTAGTTTCTTATGAAGTTAAATACACCATACCCCAGGCCACCAGTCTGCTCTTTAGTATTTACTCAAGAGGAAGAACAACGTACTTCCACACAAAGACCTGCATATGAATATTCATAGCCACTTCATTTATAGTCACCTCAGACTAGAAACAACCCAAATGTCCATCAAATGGTGATACATTCCAACCATCAAATATACAGCAATAAATAGAAATGAAACACTACCAGTAATTATGCAACGACATAAATTAACCTCACACTCATTATGCTAAACAAAAGAAGACAGATAAGATCCCATGCCATGTAATGCCTTTGACGTGAAGTTCTGAAATAGGCAAGACTAATCCACGAAGAAAGAAATCAGAATGATGGCTGCCTCTGGGGAGAGGAGAGAACGGTGGGATTGACTGCAAAGGGCATGACGGGAAACATTCTGTCTCTAGGTAATGGTTGTGTTCCATGAATGCATGCATTATCAAAACTCGGCATTTATCAAAACCATGCCCTGCAGGGTTAAAAAGCAGGGAACTAACAGAAATCATGAGCTTGTCTTGCAGGACTCAAGTAAAGAAATTGTTTGTTACAACGCTCTCTGCTTTTGTAATTGGCTGAAATAGGTTGGAACCAACATAGGTAACCTGGGCAGGTAAACTTGCTCATCTGATGAGTGAACTGTTGACATCACAATCTGCATGTTTGACCCCACCAAATGTGTATGTATGACCCATGACACAGCAAAGAGACAACAGGGCAAGCCCACGAGGTTTTCTAAATGCCTCTTCCTTTCTGCCAGTCCAAAACCCCCTCCCTTACATCTGCTGAAGCCCACTTGGGGAGAAAGATTTGAGTGACTCCTGTCTCCTTGCTAGGCCGCCTGGCGACAGCCTTCATCTACACAGCTCAAGCCCCTCCGCAGTCGGCTTTCCCTTGCAGATGAGCCGACGGACCCTTCTCATTTTGGTAGATTTTGACCTGAGCATTTCACTATATCAAGACCATTCCTCAGAAACATAAAGCACAGAAAGTGATAAGAAAATATTATTTTGATGAGATAAAATTTTAACTTGAAAACCCATTAAAAAAATAAAATGGAGCAGAATCACTCAAGTCTTCCTCTCAAGAAGTATGTGCCCCAGATTAGCGGTGAGATGGAAGGCAAAAATCTGTTTGTATTTCTACCTGCCTACAATCATAGTGCACTGTCAGTTTTAACAACATATATTTTCCACACAGTATGCACCTGATGTCAATAATTGCCTTTTTCCTCATGTGGCTCATGATCAAAAGCAAATGTCATCATCTGGAACATTCAGACGATAGCAAGACCCATGTCTGGCAGCATCAGCAGACCTCTGTATGTCTGTCTTAAACTGGATAACTTCCAAGAGGACTTTCCAGCATGAATCTGAATATATATAATTTTTGCCTTATGTGCTGACTTTCAAACCTAATTTAAGATAGGTTATGATTCCACAGTAGTTTGGCCTGTGCAAGGTGATAACTAATATAGCTTAGGTTTAAATGTATAACTAAATTCCTATCATAATATTCTTTGCACACTGCTTATCATTGAATGTACTGACTGTGCTTGAGTGAAGCATATTAAAGTTCTTACTAATCTCTTCCCTTCCCTCCCTTTACCAAAAAACATGAACTATTTATAAAACTTTCAGCGTCTTTTCATTTGGTTTTACTTATCTGGACTCATAAACCATGCATGGTAAATTTCAGACCTATAATTTGTGGTTTCCTGCTTCCAAGATTGCTCCAGAATAATTCTCCTGTGACTGTTTTTGTAGTCAAATATTTATATATATACACGGGGCGTACAGGCAGTTCATATTTGACATGATTTAACAGCATCTACATCTGTTTCTCATCAAAACATAACTGAAAAATGTGCCTACTCAACATTTTTTAATATACTTGTTCAAAATGTTGTTTCCACTCTCATCCTGAGATGTTTTCCATGTAAAGGAAAAAAAAAAAAAAAAAGTTGGCCCCTCCCAGGCCCTTGTGCTTCTCAATCCCCCTTTTCCCGTTTAGGGTTCTCTCTTGCTATTGGTCATTGTTTTTCCAAGTCTAACCAAAGTATGTGTCATGTCTTATTTCTATCAGGGTGCAAGAAGCACAAAATTAAATTGAGATAAAGGGGGGAAACATTATATTTAAATTAAAAAAGGCTCCAAAAGCAACAGCTGATTTCTTCATGGTGACACTTCAAGGTTAGCGAGATCGTGTCTGGACGCACCCTTGCTGGTAGACACAGGCCTGACGTGGGTTTCATGCACCGCTAAGGAGTGGACTTTCCAGACACACACACAATTCTTGGCTTTTAAGAGGTCTTATAATCATTTTTCTATGTCCATAGAATTCCAAATCACAACATAAATACCTATTCTAATTCTCTCCCTGTTTAAAGAGGCCAATCATATGTTAGACACAAATATCTTTTCCAGAATTATAAAGCATAAATTATGAGAATATTGCTCTTATCTGACCTTCTGTTGTCTTGAGTTTCAATCTACAAATCTATTTTCTCATGTTTATTGATCTGTTGTTCTCTAAGCAAGAGCAAAACAAAGTGAAAAAGAAAGAAAACAAAACCAAGAGATGCCGCGTCACGTGTGAACTGCCTAAATCTAGAAGTCGGCTGCAGTTCACAGGTATCAAAGAACTAAAAGAAAAGGAACGATTGTTTTCAACTGTTTCAAGACTTACTTTTTTTCAATGCGTGTCTAATTCAAGACCTTGCTGTTTTCTTTTTTCTTCTCTGTTTCTCTTTTGGCCACGCCACGGCTCATTGCACTCTGGAAAAACAGTGATTGGAGAAAATAAAAGGAGATGAGACTTCAGTGAGTGAAATTGGCTTCAGCAATCCTGAAGAAAATCTTTGTTTTTAAGAAGCCTAGAAAACCCAGTCTAATAAAGATTTTGGTGCATTTGAGGATGTCAATAAATCTCAATATTCTTAATTCCTGTTACACTGATTAAAAAGCATGACAATAGATTTTTAGACATTTTAATTTTAGATATTCTAGTTTATGAAACAATAAAATAAGTTACTTAAAGCTGACTGTCACACACAAGTGTGTTCGGAAACATCCCCCCTAAAGTCACCACAGAGGGAAAATGGGAAATTGCAGCTAAATAAAGCTTTATTTACAAAGTATTCATTATAAAATTTTACAAAATATTTACAAAATATTCTCTATGTGTTTGGCCACCTCTTTGTAAAATTTAATAAGGAATACTTTATAAATAAATATATATTTAGCTACAATTTCCCATTTTCCCTGTGATTAGTGATTTTATGGGCAACTTTTGGAAGACTCTGTACCCACCCAGAGAAGAACTTCCTAGGCGCTATATATTTGCTCAAACAAACAAAAATGTATGTACATGATAAATGTTACCTTCGGATTACTATTCTGATGCTTCAAATATCTGTGCCAATTTTAGGAGAAGGTGAGTAATTACAATATATAGATAAATATAATCTATAGGTGCTACAAAATATTTTTTACTCATGAACTTTTATTATAGAGTAGGTAAACATTTCAGGAGATGGGATGATACATATATTTAAATTTCTTTCTCAACCCTTAGAGAACAAGGAACCTTATAAAATGTTTCAGGAGACAGGGGAGAAAATAGTTCCCAACTCTTTCTATGAGGAGAGTGGGTGAAACCCTGATGCCAAACCGACATGGACATTTTAAGAAAAGAAAATTGTTGACCAGTATCCCTCAGGAATATAGACACAAAACTTCTTAACAAAATAGAAACAGTTAATTCAGCAAAGTATAAAAAGGATATTCTGTCATGACTATTGGAGTTTGTGCCAGGCTTAGCATCTGAAAACTAGTCAATGTAAATCACCATTTTAACAGCATAAAGGGGGACAACTGTATGATTTTAACCATTTTAACAGAATAAAGGGGGAAAGCTCAATAGATGCAGAAAGCACATTTGCCAAAATCAAAACGTATTCATGATCAAAAACCAAACAAACAAGGCACAGAGGCTCATGCCTGTAATCCCAGTGCTGTGGGAAGGCTGAGGTGGGAAGATCACTGAAAGTCAGGGGGTTGGGACAAGCCTGGGTAGCAATGTAAAAATACTGTCATACAAAAAGTTTTATAATTAGCCAGGTGTGGCAGCATGCACCTGTAAGGTGTAGCTACTCCTGATGCTGAGGCGGGAGGATCACTTGAGCCCAGGACTTGAGGTTACAGTGAGCTATGGTCACGCCACTGGACTCCAGCCTGAGCAAGTGATATCCTGTCCAAAAAAAGGAAAAAAAGAGCCCAGCCAAACAAAAAACATCCAGGCATGCAAGTAATAACAGAATATCAGGGGATTTCATGAGATAAAAGATCATCTACCAAAAAAAAAAAAAAACACCTTAAAGATAATATCACAAAACTTAACAAAATAGAGGCAAAGTTTATGGCAAAAAACTAAACACACCCTAGGGTTGAGAATAATGCAGATGAGGTCTGATCTCACTACTTCTCTTATTATTGTACTGGCAGTAATAGCCAATGTAATAATGTAAGAAAAGAAAAAAAAAAACAAAGACTTAAAGATTTGGAAAAGAAGACATAAAACTGCCTCTTAAAAAATATTACATGTATTTTTTTTAAAAACGTATGTAGAAAATCCTACCAAATCTATACCACAACACATAGATATAATCATGGAATTTCGCATGGAAAAAGATTAATTTAAAAAAATTCAATTATATTTCTATGTAGTAGCAAAAACTTAAGTGGAAAATAAAATTATTTTTAACTTCCCCTATAATATCATCAAACGCTACTTTGGGATAATCTTAATAAAAGCATATGAGACCTAGGCATTGAAAACCATCAAGCATTGCTGAGCAAAGATCTGAGGAAGCCCTAGGTAATGTGCCAACCAAGTTGTCTTCTTCACTATTCCCCACTTACTGGCTGTGTGACCTGGGTTAAGTTAATTTATCGTTCTGGACATCAAAGAAAGTAAAAGCCAAAGAAATGTGACTTTGTAGACATGAATGAAGGTAATATGGTTTTTACCATCAAGTCAAAGTGGCAGAAGTCAGCCAAGGGGTCTAGCACTTAACCTGATAAGAAAACCCTACTTGGAGATATTTGTAAACCTTTGGTGGCTGCTCCTGACCACACTGATCATCATTCTTTTTGCTCTTAGGATTATGTAATTCATGAAAGATTGTTTTGCACTTGTTTTCTGTTTTCTCTATTTGCTGGTGCATACCCTATCTCTTGGTATCATTTGGTTTTAAGATTATGATGTAGTTTTTAATTCTTTTATATCTTTCACAGACACTAATTTGGCTGGAAGGTATACTGGAAAAATATATTTCTCTCAAAAGAGGAAAATACAAAGAAAAAGAGCCTCAGGTAGGATGAAAAACGTGCTTGTGAGTTGGAGTACTTTTGCACGTGATTTGGATTACTTACCTTTTTTGCATAAGTTTCGCCAGGTGTAAAATAGAGCTACATATCTAATACATCTAATAGATCTATTGTTAAGATTAAATAAGATAATCGTGTCAAGAGCTTAGTAGATATCTGATACATTTATTTATGTTCAATAAATGTTAGCTGTTATTATCACATTTAAAAATCCAGAAGAGATTATAAAGTAATACTTGAGAGTTTAGTAAAGAAGGATAAAGATTGAGTTGGAACACATTCCTCTTAGAAAAGCATCACAAGAACGGAGAAGCAAGAATCTAATGTACTTGATTCTAATAGGAAGGCAGTGAGTGAACTCATGCAAGGTAGGTGGTAGGGGAATAAGGATGAAGGCAGGGGAAGGGGTATGCGTGGTCACAGTGTATGGCACACCTCTTAGAGGCGGGACATAATTATAAGAGGGTATTTACCTAACAAATGCAATCCGTGTAACCTAATTCTTTGTACCTTTGATGAATCCCAAATAATTCAAAAAAAAATCAAGTATAAAACAAAAGACAGAAAATAATTAAGGAAATTTGAGAGAGAGAGAGAAATCTTAAGAAGCTTTTCCTTTAAATTTACTTAAATCCAGAAAAGGTAGAAAGTTGGGGAATGGGTATTACTTAGGCCTTCTAAAATTTGTTTGTATTTATTTTTTCCCATTACTTTCCTCTTCTGCAAAAACTATCTTAAGAAATAATCTTAAAAAAGAGGTGAGGGCCCCATAAATTAAAAGCAATTTTAAAACATAAAATATCTGGAATATCTCAAAATGAAACAAGTACTTCAAAATAACGCAGAGAGGGAGGAGGTATTGAAGAGAAGAGATCGATTATGTTGAAACAAATATAATACATAGACTGTACTAAAATCTAGTGTAAACTAATAAACAGCATAAACAAAACAAATTTATGAAACAATTAGGAAAATTTGAACACAGTCTGACATTGTGGAATTTTGTTAATTCTTTTAGTTTTGAAGGTTATATTGTGCTTATGCTTTATTTTAAGTGATATGAACAGGTTTTGTTAGCTCTGTATCCGTATGACCTTGGTTCTTACCATTGCCTTGGATACTTGCCCAAATTCCAACTCCTAGTATCTGGGAACCTTTACCTGAGGCCTTCTCTGGTCCACAGAGCCTCACATGCATGATAGCCTGGAAGTGTTGAGGAATTCTTACATCTGTCCACCTCATTCCTACTGCACACAGCCCTCAGCCAATGACTTTGAGGGCTCATGAATACATATCCCAGTTTCCTTGCCCCTTGGGGACAGGGAGTGTATAACACTAGGGCTTATGCACTCTACCACCTCCCAGCATTTCCCAGCAGGATGAAGCCACAGTTGTTGGTAACAGACATTTTGACATTCTCTCTACCCATTTCATTCCCTCTTCTCCCTCATTTTCCCATTTCCTGGGTGGCATTTACAAAGAAGGGATTTGCATTCAAATCTTTGTCTCAGGATTTGCTTCTGGGAGGTTACAAACTAAAACAGATACACTGGAATAGCTCAAAATGAAACACATTCTTCAAAATAATGCGGAGAGGGAGGAGGTATGGAAGAGAAGAGATTGATTATGTTGGAAGTTTTGAAACTAAATGATGGGATATACTGGGATTTCATCTTATTGTTTTATCTACTTTTATAAGTGCGAAATTTTTCATAACAAAGTCAATATTTTTAAATGAATTCTTAAATAGGTTTAAATTTAAAATATGAAACAGGTGACATTCCAAACCACTAAAGGCATGTGGCTTATTCCATTGGCTAGGCATCTGGAACACATCTAATAAAGCTAGCTTTCATCCAATAAATAAATTGCAGGTGATCAAACATTTAAATATATAAAATGAAGTTATGAAACTATGAAAAGTAAATATAGGAGAATGTACTTCTTTTTGGAAGTGAGAAGACTTATCTGAACAATACACAAAACCCCAATTCCAAAACGATTAGTTAATGTGACTGCATTTAAATGTTTTGGGAGGTTTTATGCATGGAAGTAGAAATACCACACAAGGTCAAAAGAGAAATGATCGACTAGGAAAAATATTTCAATATACATGACAATGAGTTCATTTCTTTAATATGTAAAGATCTCTTACAAATTACTCATGAAAGATCATTAAACCAATGGAAAAACTAGCAAAGAACTTAAGATAGTAGTCCATAGAAAGGAATCTTAAATGGCTTGTGAACATAGAAAAAGAGTTCAGGCATAGTAGCTCATGCCTGTAATTCCAGTTGGGAGCCTGATGCAGGAGGACTGCTTAAGACCAGGAGTTTGAGATCAATCTGGACAACAAAGTGAGACCCCAACTCTACAAAAAAAATTAAAAATTAGCCAAGTGTGGTGTCAGGTGCCTATAGTCCCAGCTAGTCAGGAAGCTATACCAAGAGGATCTCTTAAGCCCAGGAGTTTGAGGTTACAGTGAGCTATGATGACATCATGGACTCTAGCCCTGGTGATAGAACAAGACCCTGTCTCAAAAAAAAAAAAAAAAAAGGCGGGGAGAGGGGGGGAAGCCAGTCAACTTCAATCATAAAATAAATAAAAAGTAAAAATCAATGGCATATAAGTGTTCATTGTTGGAAAGCAACTCTCAAAATTTCAAAATATATTTATAAAATAGCTATTAAGTGAACAAAAACCAAGGTGTAGAACAGACTATATAGTGTGCCTTCACGGGTATATATAATCATATCCATATACAGGGTGTCCATAAAGTTCATGTGCAATTTAAAATTGCACACTATTTTCAATTGTACGTGAACTTTATGGACGCCCTATATACACATGTGTATTGATGCTTAATTATACATAGGATATCTTTGAAGAATATTGTGTAAACTGGTTACAGTGGTTGCTTCTGTGGAGAGAACTGAAAGTGGCAGCCCAAAAGTCTTGAAAGAGAATAAACATAACTTCTTACTGTGTAATCTTTGCTCATGTTTACATTTTTAAATGTGTGTCTGCATCATCTTTTCAATTAAATACTAATTGGTTGATAAAATAAACTAAATTGCTTTCTTCACCAAATGTTTAAGTTGTACCAATCATTATTTGAATGCTGGGAATACAGGTGGTACAACCAATGGAAATTTCCATTCTCACGGCTCTTACAGTCTAATAGGCTCCTGGGACAATAGCAAGTCTGATGAATCCTATTCAGTCTAGGAATTTTGCATATATGAAGAATAGGTCACAACTATCTTTCCATATTTAAAAGGTGCAGTTCCCGCCAAGAAAACTCTGCTACCATTTTCATTAAATCATCTGTAGAACAACTGTAACTGAAATATCAAAGACCAAGACATTTTCATGTTTCTGTCCCTACATAGCACCTGATCTGTGGATAATCTATTACGAGACGAATTCGTCTGTGAATGACAAAAATTTATTTGGCAGTCTCAGCTTAATACACCAAGAAGCTATGTTTTGAGAATCAAGTTTTCTGTAACTTTGTGTTTAAAATCTGATTTAAAAAATCTTAAAAACTGAAGAGCTTTTTCTCCTTCAGCAAATAAAACTGGGAACTCTAGCATTTTGTGTTGTTTCTGCTTGAATTCCTACATCTTCTGCACTCATTGAGAAGACATTACCCCACCCCACCTTGTGAAAACATCTAAATCACTGGAGAGCCCAGGAGTCAGGGGGTCAGCACAAGTGCCCTGCACTCTAAGAGAAGCTGACACTTAAGGAGAGAGCCTTAGAGAGCAATGGCGACTGGGTGAGAGGAGCTCTGTTGTAGAACAGGCACGTCATAGGGTCAGGAAAAGCCATCAGTTAAAAATACCTGTGATTAGTAGGTCCCCAGACACAACATCTTGGTGCTCATCTGATCTTCCAGCAGGCCTGGTGGGGACCCCAGAGGGGATTGTGGTGAGGGAAAATTGAAAGAAATTTGATCTAATGGAAAACCCAGCATCGATTGCCTTCAATTAACTCCTGCCTTCTGGAAATACAAGGAGCCCGGACTTGTCTCCTGTCCCAGGCCCCCAAAGCTACATTAACTTCATTTCCTCGTGGTCCTCAGAGTGTTCCTGAAACTAACATCAGGGTTGGATTCCCAAACAAGCGAATTCATTTAGAACTTTCCCAAGGCATAAACTGCTTCCCAACACTAATACTTTGTTCATGCAGGGCCTTCACAGAAGAGAGTGTTAGGGTGGAAGAAGGATGATAAAGCGAATCCGCCAAGCAATCCTCTTGCCTCAGCCTCCCGGGGAGCTGTGCCTACAGGTGCCCACCACAATGCCCGGCTAGTTTTTCTATTTTTAGTAGAGGCAGGGTGTCTCTCTTGCTCAGGCTGGTCTTGAGTTCAGGCAATCCACCCGCCTCAGCCTCCAAGAGTGCTAAGATTACAGACAGGGGGCATTGTGCCCATCTGAGGCAATGTGCCTGGCCATAAAGATTTCTCAAAAAATAGAAAATAGAACTGTAAGATTCAGCAATCTTACTACTAGGCATTTATCCAAAGGAAAAAAATTAATAAATCCAGGGGACGCCTGCACTCACATGTTTACCAAAGCACTATTCACAATAGCAAAGAAATGGAATCAACCTGAGTGTCCATCAGTTGACAAACAGACGAAAAAAATGTGGTATATTTACACAATGGAAAGCTATCTTGCCAATAAAAAAGAACGAAATAAAGTCATTTGCAGCAACATGGGGGGACATGGAGGTCATTGTGTTAAAAGAAATAAGCCAGGCACAGAGAGACAGACGTCGCATGTTCTCACTCATCCGTGGGAGCTCAAAGAGTTGATCTCACGAGGTAGAAAGCAGAAGGATTAATGTCAGAGCCTGAGAAGGGTGTGTGTGAAACCAGAGGCCCCTAAGCGTGACAAGTAAGGAAAATGCTGTGTTCCTTCAGAGGAAGTTGCGGACGCCTGGCCAGTCCTGAAGAGTGCGTGAGCTACCTCTTGAGAACGGTGGCATCCAAGCAGACCAGTCATAAGATCTTCTGGCCCCCTATGGAAAGGAGAGGGTGGTACCTTAACATATGCGCCCTAGTTCTTTTCCAGATAAGGGGCCACGGAGGAACTGAATTCCGACCACTATTCTGTGTTTTAAATATCCCCTGAGGGGCCCATCACACCCATCCTAACATTCCAAGAATCTCCGAATCCACTTACATCCCCCTCCAAACTCCAGGATATCCCACTTTGGGGGACAGACCCCTCTAAAGCTGTCCTTACAGATTGATGAAAGGGTGCAAGGCAAGAACTGAAGAAAGGGCCCCAAAATTCCATAAAGGAACAGGTCTAGTTAAAATAATAATCATCAAACTCCGTGAAGGAGAAGGCTTCCCTGAAATAATGACAATAATCAGCCACTGTCCCCTCGTTTGCTTGATAATGGTCAGTCACTGTCCCCTCCTTTGCTTCTCTATAATTGCTACACTCAAGGACACAGCTGGTAGCCATAAAGATTTTTTAACTTTTCTCTGTAAATAAGATCACCTGTTTGAAACCCAGGGCCAGTTCTTTGGTGTTGTTGTTTTCAAGAATTTCACTTTTATTTCCAGAAAGTCAGCAGTTCCAGAGAGCAGCAGGGATGTCTCCCCAAAGATATCTTCCTGGGGCCATTTTTTGAGACATCTTCTAGGTCCTGCATTCCAGGAGATTGACTGAGAACCCAGACCAAGGAGTTGACTTAACTGGTCTTGGACCCCCTGAAGAACTATATTCCAGTAGGACTGGCTGACCCACCCAGACCATGGCCTGTCCAAAGGACTGACGGTTCTGCCCTGAAACCAACCACTTAGCAGACCCTGACTGCCTAATCCTTTACCCACCAAACTGTCTTTAAAAACCCTGTCCCTCCAATTCTTGGGGAGGCAGATTTGAGAAATTGCTCTCCTCTCTCCGCTTAGCACCATGCAGAATAACTCTTTCTCTGCTGTAAATCCTACTAGCTCTGGGTACTGGCTTTCTCTGGGGCAGTGGGCAGATGACCCTGGCTGGGTGGCAACACCTCCATGTATTGATGTGCAGTTCTGCCTGCCCGAAATATACCCCTGCCTGCAAAAACCCCAACTTATAAGATGAAAGAACTAAGGAAATTTCACCCCAAACTATGAGTCCTTGGTATAAAGAATACTTTGAATTAAAGGCCATTCAAGATCAGGAAGCATTAGAAGGGGGTTTCCCTCTATCTGCATAAACCAGATTGAACTGATCAAAAGTTCAAAGGGGGCAACTAACTTCCTTTCCCCTCCCTGTCATCTCGATATATCTCAGGAAAGAAGATGGAGAATACAAACAGACCTGACCCAAATCATTTTAAACACAATACCTGTCTCTCAGGTTAAATTATTAGTCGATCTGTTTCCCGCATCTATTCATCCTCCCTCACAACCACATGCTGCACCTAAATCCACTTCTCCACTCTCCTCTCTAAAAGGCAGGAAGAAAAGTATCTGACCATCATTGAAATACACACACATGGTGTTTAAAAATAAATATCTCTCTCATTAATCTGCCTTAATTGTGAGTTGATCTTTCAGTGGCCTTTCAGGTGGAAAGGGCAAGGTTCCCCTCACCCCTGCAGAAACATCAGTGAGTTCAAGTTTAAAGCATTAGCATCTTGTTCTCCTTACAGAGACCCCTGCAAATACAGTCCCTTTCTGAGCCGTGACTCTCAGCTTTGGTGTCTGACTTGGCTCTGCTATGTAAGCAGACCCCAGTTCGGTTCAGTAATACATGAGTGGTAAGAGGATGAAGAGGGATTGAACAAATATATAGGTAGCTAGAAGGAGTAAGTTCTAACGTTCAGTAGAAAAGTAGCATGACTATAGTTAATAACAATGTATAGTATATTCCTCTAGAAGGGAGGACTTAAAATGTCCCCAACACACAGAAATGATAAATATTCAAGGTTATGACACATTAAATACTCCGACTGGAGCATTACACCTTCTATATATGTAACAAAATATCACAAGCACCCCATACATTTCATGTATCAATGAAATATTGCATATTAAAGAAAGAAGGAAATGTGAACAATTAATCGGTGAAATACAAACAGTCAGATCTTGGAGTTTCCATGGGAACCAGCATTTAGGATTTAAAGGGAGGTCTTTTTCTCAAGAAATAAAAACAAAAAGGCTAGGAAAAAGACATTTGAGAAAACAGCTTTCTGCTTGCCCACTTAAGAATAGATACTGAATATGAATATAATGAAGGAGCTTAGGAAATTTTCCCCCAAAATGTGACTCCTTAGTACAAGGAGTATTTTGAATTGAAGGCCCTTAGAGATCAACAGCTTTGGAAGGGTTTCTCCCTCTATATAACCAGATGGACCCACCAAAAGGAAAATTTGACTTTCCTTCTCCTCCCTAATATCTCAATATACTGCAGGAAAGAAGATCCCACTGTAACCAGACCTGACCCAAACATTTTAAATATAATTCCTGGGGGAGGAGGGAATGCCTACAAATCTATCAAGCAGAACTTAGTAAGCCAACAGGAAAAGAATCTGGAGGACTTCCCAGCCACAGGCAAAACAGTACAGGTACAATAGGATCTGGGAGGTGACCTAGAATAACCCTAAGGCTAATTATCAAATCAGTAGCTTAAATCTGCCTTGCAGTTCACCCCCCAAATGGGCTTTCAGAAAGGCTCTTTGGAGGTCTGATGGGATGGAAGACCCGATCATATGACTCCCAACCATCCATCAGAGTGGTTCCATGATGAGGGTCCAATCTAGACATTATAAAACAATATAATGTCCAGACCATAGCCAAGGCCATTTTTGTCAAGACAAGGGGCTCCTTTATTGCCTGTGGCAAATGCATCTTGGTGTAAAAACCTATATCTTGCTCTCGCTCTGTAAGCCCATCTTTCTCTTCTTCAATGAACTGTTTCACGCTTGTCTTGCTTTTGGTGGGTCTGGTCATTCTTCTGCCAAGAGCACACCAAGAACCAAGAAGACAAAACAAGATTAGAGCACCAAACCCAACAGTCTCCAACTCCTGGGGTCCCGCTTCGGCCTCCCAAAATGCTGGGATCATGTGTGAGTCATCACAAGCTCCACCTCTGAGAGCAACTGTTGAAAGGCATCTTGTTCCTGACTTGCTGCCTCACCCATTACCTTTGTGTTCTTGGAATTTGTGATTGGGAAGAGACACAAAGAAAGGGGCTTCAAGGGGGACAGGAGCAAAACCTGGCCTGGAGAACCAGGAAATCTGGAGGCCCATAGGATCATTCATCACTCAACCAAAAGAAAAGGGCAATAATGCCCGGTGGCGCAAGGAGACCAATGACTGGCAACCAATTTCAAACACAGAGGTATTTACAGCCCTGCATCTCTGGGTCTCTCACTTTTTCTCCTTCATGAGAGGGACCCACTTTCAACTCTCTTTGGGAGTGCTGTAAACTTTCTCTTTGTTCTTCTTAAATAAAATTTCTCTTTGTTGTACTGAAATACATGTAGGTTACTTTGCTCTCTATCCGCGCTGCCTGTGCTGCTCCAGTTTTATTCTCAGTTTCCATTCATTTTTGCCTTCAATACTGCTGTGCTTCAGTTGAACTTTCTGGATCAGCTGCGTAATTGAAACATGTCAACTGGGTTCAGGGAAGTGGGACCCATCACGCCTAACAGTGATACAAGAAACAATGTACATCCAGCCAATAACTTTTTTTATTTCTTTTTTCTTTTTTCTTTTTTTTATATAGTAGGGCCTACTTTTGGAAACTTGGGTCATTTTAATGCTAATTTTTCAGTCAACATCTTAGAAACTGCATTTTTTTTTAATTCACTTATAGCTGTTGTTAATCAGAGCGTGTATTCAAGGCAATTTGAAATCTATCCTCCCGGGTGACTATCATATTTTCTGAATCTCATTGTTTGAGGTTGAACTATGTGACTAAATAAAGCAAATCTCTCAATGGAGAGGAGAGATGGTTTAAAAATTAAATTTAACTAAGTTAATTTGCTTTGATCAGTTCTCCATGAATTCTCAAAAGAGTATCAAGAGTGCAGCAGGAGAATATTGGGGGATAATTCAATTCCATACATGTTCAAGTTCCAATAATGTCAGTGATATGAGGGAAAGCCTGTTTGCAAGAAGAAGCTGGGTGGCCATCCATACCTGGATTAAGATTGGAAAGATGGCTGCCCGAGATGAGAGAGAAGACCCGGAAAAAGTGAGGTCTAAGAGAACAGAGGTCTTCTCAAGGAGACCCCAAGCATACATCTGCTAGGTCCTCCCCGTGGTGACTCAGCTCTTAGGAATTTGTAGAAACTTAACTTCCTGGGACCTGGAAACTAACGCTTGCTTCCACTTCTGTAAAAGTCGACAATTCTGTAAAAGCCTGAGCCCACTTCTCCGGCTTGATTCCAACTGACTAAAGAGAAAGGTGTCCATGGGCTGGAATTTTGACTGGAGATAAAAAGGAGAAGACTGAGCCAGTCAAGGAGCCTGGCCATTTTGGACTCTGGTCTGCCGTTGCTCTGCGGGCTGGAATAAAGTCCTTCCTCTTTTAAACACAGTGTTTGGTGCTCTTTCTCTCCTTTGGGCCTCATCTTCCTGCACAAGATCATGTTATGGATAAGATATTATGGAATAATAATTGAGGTTAGGGAACTTTCTTAAGAGAGAATTGCTACGGATAGCAGGACCAGAAACTAAATCAGAGATGATGGCTTAGAGTTGAAAGGCTCAAGGGGAAATTTGAGAGAGGAGTACAGGTCTTCCACCTTGATGAAAGAAAACTCTGGAGCTTGGAATCTACAGAAAGGATGATTTGAGGATGGAGGAGATGATCAATATTGAAAGGAAAGCTGATTCAGGAAGTTTAGCATGAGAAAGGTCCTAGACTTGACCAAAAAGGGGCCCTTGAGAGCAGTCTGAATAGGGCGTAATGAACAAAAACAGGCAGGAAATCTGCCAGGCTAACCCACTCAGGAGCCTTGAACTGAGTGCATGAATTTTCCAAGCTTTTTCCTCTTTCCTCTCCTTCCTGCTACATGCTTTTTGGCTTTTCCTTTATGTCCACCAGACTGTCCAATGCATAAGGGAAGATAAACCTAAATGTTAAACCTATTAAATGATTAAAGAAGGAATGATAAAAGCACCAGAGTTGAAATGTACCTTTATAGATTCTCCTCCTTCATTTATCCTCTCTTTGCTTATCTGCATCACTGGCGGCAATAAAATGTACATATACTAAAGGAAAATATTTTTTAAATTTAAGCTGCAAACAGTAAGAGTTGATAAAATTTACTATGAGTTCAATCCAAAGTATTTGCTGAAAGAGATATTTTTTTCCCTCCATTTATCTAATCTAACATGTACTATTTTTTTTTTTCAAGACCCTTTTCTGGTCTTAGAGTGTAATAATAAACAGAAAGGATGAATGGAAGTTATTCAAGCACATTCTCTCAAAATCTTGCCTTCCTATCTTTAAATTTCCTTTTTCCTGGGATTCCAAGAATTCTTAGAAGCAAGTGCCCCATCATCCTCAGCCCCAACTCTCCTTAGCTTGATCTGGAAATGTCTTTTTTGACATGGAGATTTTTCTCAATGCTCAGGCAAATCTGTGTCAAACACTCCCCAAATAAGCTACCTCCAGGGCCTAACTGGAATTAGATTCCACACACTCTCAGGAATGGAGGGAAGGTGGACCAGCTGAAAAAGATTTATTAAAAAAATAATAATAAGCCAGCTACTCACTCGGGAGGCTGAGGCAAGAGAATTGCCTAAGCCCAAGAGCTGGAGATTGCTGAGAGCTGTGATGCCACAGGACTCTACCCAGGGCAATAGAGTGAGACTCTGTTGCAAAAAAAAGAAAGAAAGAAAGAAAGAAAAAGAAAATAAACTTCATGGTATCTTTTCCTTAGATTAGATTATATTCCCTTGAGGCAGCTATATATTACTAGAAGTCAGATCAAACGGGACTAGGTTCAAATTCTGACTCCAGAGTCAAACCACTGGGGTAAGATCTAATTGTACTATTTCTTTATTTTTTGAGATAGAGTCTCACTCTATTGCCCAGGCTAAACTGCCATGGCATTAGCTAGCTCCCAGCAACCTCAAACTGAGTTCAAGCAATACTCTTGCCTCAGCCTCTGAGGTTCCCACCATAATACCTGGCTACTTTTCCTAATTTTAGTAGAGACAGGGTCTTGCTCTTGCTCAAGCTGGTCTCAAACTCCTGAGCTCAAGTGATCCTCTTGCCTCAACCTCCCAGAATGCTAGGATTACATTCATGAGCCACCACACCCAGCCTTGATTGTACTGTTTCTGGTGACCTTGGGGCAGCTTCTTAAGTTTTCTGAATCTGTTTCCTCCTCAGAAAAAAGGAAGCAAGTTATAACAGCACTTCCTAGAGGTATTTGATTAAGAAATCCAGCCTGGGCTCACCAAACAACAATGACGGCTGCAGCCAAAAAATGGCTGGGCATTGTGGCGGGTGCCTGTAGTCCCAGCTACTTGGGAGGCGGAGGCAAGAGACTCGCTTGAGCCCAGGAATTGGAGGTTGCTGTGAGCTGTAATGCCACAGCACTCCATCCAGGGTGACAGCTTGAGGCTCTGTCTCAAAAAAAAAGAAATTAGGTAATGAATATAAACATTCATTTGTAACATCTTTCCAGGCAGACACTATGTGTTAACTGTTAGTAATAACTACATGTACCACATAGGCTCTTAGAACCTAAGAGCTTTCTTGGACTCTTATTTTCTGCCTTTACTCTAAGTCTCACTTTAGAGGGTCTCCTTGCCCAGAAACTTCCTAAGATGCCTCACAGGCCAAGGGCATCCATCCATGGGCCAAAGGCTGACCTCTGCAATAGTAAAAAATACAAACTTGCAGAATTAAACAATGGTGCTCAGTTCTTGAACTCAGTCTAAGATTGAGAGGGGCATCTCTTATTAATTTGTTTCCAATGCACGGAACACAAGAATGAAATGCAAAGTGAAAATGACCTTGTCTACGATCCTGCTACTACCAGGAACACCAACTTGAGAGCAAAGTCGCTTTTAAGAGAATCAGGAATCCCTGAGCCTCACTTACTGTGCTTTGGTGACTTCTTGGTGTCTGTCTCTCTCCCTTGTTGGCTTCCCAGCTCAGAATATCTGAAAGTCTGGCACTGCTCTCAAGGCGACTGATTTATGCCTAGCTTTGGAATGCTTGTGAGTGTTCACAAAAGGAAAATAAGTGGTACTCATGTGCCCAGCTCAAACCTTGCTCGAAAATTCCTCCTTTAAGTCTCCTTTACCTACGTAGAAGTTGCTCTAGTTGATTAACCACGTTGAAAATCCAAGTACAAGAAATCCTAGTAGCTGTGTTCCAGAGTCAAATCCAGCTCAAGCTGGAAAACCTTGACCAACCATATGTGATCAAGAGAGTTCAACTTCAGATTCTTCTCTTTGATGATGTGGCTGTAACTGAATCTGGTTAGAAGAGGTGTTAGTGATTCACATGTTTATAAGGGAATTTAAAAGGTGATCTCACTCATTCTGCTGCCACAGTACCTGGAAAATATTAGGTACTCAATAAACATTTGATGAATGTAATTTATAAATGGGCCCTCGCCACATTATATGATTAATATTCACAGTTGTGAGAACAACGCTTTGTTTTGTCAGGACAGAAAGAGAGGTTGAGATTTATGGCTTATGAAGGAATCAGAAATTAAACCCTTCCATATCATTTGCTTTAAACATTCAATGGGTAGAAAGAACAAAGTTGTTATACATGACCAGCACTCCAAATCAATCAATGGAATGTTCCTGCTGCAACCATTAATTTACAGGAAAGCAGACTCTTTAAACATGTTCCAGAAATTGCTGAGATCACATATATTCTCATCAGTCAAAAAACTATCTCAAACTTCCCCCACATTGAACTGTCTAAGCTATCCAAACAGATAATCGTTAACAAGTAACCTAAAAATTACTGTTTTTATGTATACAGCCATTTGCTTAGATTTTTAAAGAATCAAAGATATCTTCCTTAAAACATGTATTTGTGTAGGTACAGCCAAGTGTCTTTAGATAAGTTACACCACCTTACACCAAAGTATATGCTATAGAAGTGGATAATGTTATATTGAGGCTCCTGGGAAGTGTTTTGAATAAGCTTCCACATCTCTTCCCTTTCAGAAAGGTCTATATTTTCCTATTTTTGACAAATTCCGTGTCTATATAGTATGTATTTTTGCCTATAAGTGGTTAAACGCTCTGTTTCTCTCTAACCTTAGATTTCAGTGCATAAAACTCCTAACAATGCAGTTTCCTTCATCATAGTCAGGAAAAAAGAATCTCTAACCTGTTCAAATGTGAAAGAATCTATTCAGCCACAAATGTCTATTGAACATTTTGGAAAAGATTATATACAATGAATAACAAGTCTAAAGGAAACAAAATATGGATTAATTAAAAGGAAGAACAAATAGATATTTTTAGTTTTGCACAGATTAACTGAATTAGTCTCCTACAATGATGTTTACCTGTTCTGCTGGGGATAATTTGGTAATAGGAATTAGCGTAATATAAACTCAACTGGAAAGGAGATTTAGGAGATTCTCATGTTGCAGAGAAATACAAGAATATGCCTGAAATCTGGGCTATTTACGCTGTCATTAAAGAACCTATGCAGGTACCAAACTAAGTTTATATATCAAAGTGATCAAAAATTAGAGATAAAACCACTAAAATAATCCAACATCCATTAAATGGGAATTTTCCACTTGCTACACACTTAGATTGGAGCCTGAGATTTTATATTTGGACCAAAGTTCCATCATATTGCATCATTTCCCAATTCTGAGAATTTGAACTTTTCTTTCAATATACAACCAGGGTAAGCAAAAATCCCCCTCTCCTGCCAAAAGACACAAATATTCCATATCGAGCAAATGACCACATTGGCATAATAACCCAGGATCCTCAGCAAAGCTCAACTGATGAAAGGATGCCCTTTTACAGATCTCACAATAGCCTGATTCTCATTTTGTAAATGTGTTTCATTGTTTGGTGTCTTCATTCATTCCCATTCAGTGATGAAGTGACTCTACTGGTTGAGGCCCAATGCCACAGGTTAAAGTCAGAGAAATGAGTCATGTTGGATCTGGGTCCCTAGAAGTGCTTGCCAGCAATATGGATGGGTTTATTACTAGCACTTAAAATGACTGTTATTCTCTACCCTCTGTATTTGTTTCCTAGGGGTATCTTAACAAATATCACAGACTGCGTGATATTTCTGAAAACAACAGAAATGTGTTCTCTCACAGTACTGCAGTCCAGAAGTCCAAAAGGAAGGTGCTGGCAAGTCTACACTCCCTCTAAAACTTGTAAGGCCAAATCCTTTTTTGCCTTTTCCTAGCTGCTCATGGAAGCCAGAAACCTTTGGTATCCCTTGGCTCACAGCTGTAGAATTCCAATCTCTGTCTGTGGTTACATGGCGTCCCCTGTGAGTCTCTGTCTTCACATGTCTGTCTTCATGTTGGGTTAGGGGCCCATATCACCCCAATATGACCTAATCTTAATTTAACTACAGTAGAACCTCTATAAGTTGACCACCCAAGGGACTGTAACAAACTGATCAACACACAGAGGTCAACATAAGGAACTAAGACCACTGTACTGACATACCTGTGGCACATGTGTGGTCTACTGAAGGAGGTGGTAATTGTAGGGAGGGGCTAACTATGGACGTTCTACCATATTAATAATTACATCAACAACTGTCTTATTTCCTTTTTTTTTTGAGACAGAGTCTGACTTTGTCACCCTCAGTAGAGTGCTGTAGAGTCACAGCTCACAGCAACCACCAACTCTTGAGCTTAAGAGATTCTCTTGCCTCAGCCTCCCAAGTAACTGGGACTATAGGCGCCTGACACAACGCTCAGCTATTTTTGTTGTTGTTGTTGTTGTTGTTGTTGTTGTTGTTGTTAGAGTTGTCACTGTTGTTTGGCCTGCCTGGACCAGGTCCAAACCCACCAGAGGCACCCTAACCACTGAGCTATAGGCACTGAGCCTATCTTATTTCCAAATAAAGTCACATTCTGAGTTACTGGGGGTGAGGACTTCAAAATATTTTTTGAGGAGTGGGGGAGGCACAGTTCAATCTGCAATACCCCCTATTATTTTTAATCTAATCCTTTTCAGCCTTGTATGTCAATTGAGTCTCTATATGGTTAGAGACCATATACACACCATATATGTATAAATATATATTATATATGGAACCTGAGCAAAGACAGGGGCTCCATTGGTTTATAATATTTTTCTTTTCTTCAAGCCTATATACTTCATCTCATTTGGTCCACACAGCAAAGCATATTGTTTATTTTTATCTCAGCTTTTATAGATGAGGTTTTGTTCATTTATTTTCTTTCAACGATTTTTATTATCAGATTATTAAAATAGTCCAGGTATATGCCACTACTAAAAAATTTAGAAAAAATAGATAAGTATAAGGACAAAAATAACCATCAGCTATAACCCCACTATTCATATATTTGCATTTTAACCTATTTCACCTAAATCTTGCTTCTCTGCAGTATTTTTCTGTAGTCAAAAAAGTTGTACTCTTGCTTTTTTGACTTAGACTTACAGCATAGAATATTTCTATAAATATCATTTTATTGATGCCATTTGTTTATATACCACCATGTGCTTAACCATTCTGATAACTAGGCTTATCACATTTGTTTATAATGAACGATTCTCTAAAAAGACTCATATTCCTTTTACAAAATTTAGGAAATGCCAAAAAGCAGAAAAGAAGTAAAGGTAAATTTTTAAATTTGTAATTTTTAAGTGTGGTTGTGGCAATGTGAAAAGTGACCACCTCCTTAAGTTGACCTAATTTTCATAGATCAGACATGCTCCACATGTATAGAGTGTAGAGTAGGCCTACTTCCTTATGTTGACCAGTTTGTTACAGTCCCTTGAATGGCCAAGTTACAGAGCTTCTACTCTATATTGATAGCTGCCATTTAGTGAAATCATATTTCTACTCCTCACAACACAACCTCAAAAGATCAGTATATTACAATTACTGCTTCATCAGTTCAAAGGTCATAGAGCTAGTCAGTGGTAGACACAGACTTTGAACAGATGTGCCTGATCCCAAATTATGCTTTCTCTTGACTGTCTCACACTGATGTCATCATTAGCTCCACCAGCACCTCCATCATCAATACCTCAAACCCTACCTCCACCATCCCTATCATCACATCCACTACCATCATCACCATCACCTCTACTATCTCCAACCACCACCTCCACCATCTCTACATCTCTTCTACCACCTCCAACCACCATCACCACCACTAATGCCACTTTCAACACCACCACCACTACCTCCACCACCATACTGCCACCCCTTTCATTTTACTCTGTTAGGGTTTTTTAACATCTTTTCTACATACCCTTTCTTCACTTCACACATTCATATTCTCCTTCCCTTCTGGTTCACTCTGACCTTTTCCAACCTGTGCCTGGGTAATGGAAAGAAAAAAATGGCTACCCTACTACACCCTTCTTATGAACAATCCCAATCATTCATTCATTCAAAAATATTTACTGAGAGCATGTGATAAGGCAGGAACCCTTTTGAATGCTGGGACTACAGTCATTTCCCCAGTTGCAGGATTTTCCTTAATACCAACATGCTTATTTTTTAGGGTTTTATTCACATCCACATACTTGCCAGGGTAAAGCCTTCTTGCAAATGGTCAACCTGCACTTTGGTTACCAGCCCACACTGCCTAGCCTCCAAGCTGGATGGAAAGCAGAAGTGAGCTGCTCAAGGACACAAGAGTCAAAAGGAAAGTCTCAGGCAATAGTGGTGAAGTAATTTCTTATCTCTTATTGCCACAGCAAACTACCACAGGAAAGAACTTCCTATTTCCATACTTTGATGATGTATCTTTGCTTAATGCAGCTCGCCTGAAATAGTTCATGCCTGGAGTCACTCCAGAAAATACACTTGATATATACAGAGAGGAATTGGAGGAAACTGAAAAGTAAACTAAAGAATGAGTACATCGACACATATACTCCGTCCCCCCGAAAGTCCTTTTCCTCCTCACTTGCATGATGTGAGCAGAGAGAAACCTGTGTTCTTTCTGTTTCTCTTTTCTATGTAAAATAAATAACCACATAGAAATCAGACTTTATGTATTGTTATGCAATGTCAAGGACAGTACTAGAAACATATAGGCCCCTCAAGACTAATAAAATCCACCGCTTTAATCAAGGATGGCATTGGCGGGTTGTAACTCTGACTCCTATAATTAAATTCTTTCACAGATACCCAAACAAAAAAAAAAAAATCAAGCAGCCCAGATGCCCTTAGTAGTAAACGCCTCTGAACCAACACCACCTAGCTCTCCTTTTTATATCAATGGTATTTTCTCAAGCCTGTGACCTTTATGTAAAAGCAAAATTCCCTCCAGCCGCCTACAGGCAGAGGGAGACCCTCCACAAAGAACACATTCTCAAACACGGGTGGCCCTAGAGCATTGCCCCAAATGAACTGCTCAGGACCCAAACAAATGCTGAATTGTGCTTTCCTAAACCACCCACGGTCTGCATCCAAGTAGCTCTCCGTACAACACCCAGGGAAGAAAAAGAGAAAATCAGAGTGAGTGCACAACTCTCTCCTCCCAGGCTCTGACAGAGGCCTGCAGCCCTGGACGTCCCCACAGCAGATTGCTGAAGAGCTGAGGGACTGAGCCATGAGCATATCCCAAAAGCCCCATTTCCAACCTCTATGCTAAAGGTAGTGCTGGGTTATCAACCACTTTGCCATCTCGATGTGCTAAGCAGTTCCTTCTCACACATCAGCCAAAGAGTGATTTTTACTCACATACAATAAGAAGAGCATAATCCAAGAGCCGTTTCTATTCCTGAAGCCAGAAAACTCATAATCCTGTAAGGCGAAAGTTGAGGATCCCCTAGAAGCAGGCAGAGCTCTGGAGGCTCAGTCTCCACAGGACTGAGGTTAGAAGCTGATCGGAGAATAAAGCTCTTACGAAAGAAGAGGAAGTGTCATCTCCACTTCCTCAATTCTATTGTTCCTTCTTCTTACTATTAAACCCCTCCTTGATTCCCATATCCAGGACAATGCATGCAAAGCTGGCATGCCCCGCTGTCTGACTTCATTTGTCATTGAACGCTGCCCAGAGTATTAAGATCCAGGACACATACATGAAACAATACATGGCTCTGCTTTTCTGCTTCGGGGCAAAGATATTTATTTACAGGAATGAAGGGTGAGATGATTTGCAGATCTGTTCTCAGCGTGCTTGGGGGAGATGCCACTTTTTAATCATCAGCCTCTTTTAGGTCCAATGTCCTTTCACATTCCCTTCCTTTCTCTTCCCCTAGTTGTTCACAAGGCACATAGAGGGCACAAATAAATTTGTAAAAAGTATTTTAGGATAGAAACAAGCTGCCATTCTTTTGCAGCACACACAGCAGAGAAGTCAACTTCAAAACTTTTCTCTCACGCAATGGAGAAGGAAAAGGGCAGGCTGAAAGTTAGAGATATTCAAACTCATGACTTACAAATTCCTACCCTCCAACCTTTCTTTTTCAACACCAGCTTCTTGTTTCTCTAAAACTTCTTGGGAAAAGAAGACATTCTCACTATATTTATACTCTTCTCCCAAACCAAAGGAAATAAATCATTAGAAATGGGCTCATGACCAATGCAATCTTCCAAATGTGGTAGCTATAACATGAGTATGTGAATTAATCTTTCACTGTGTAGCAGGTTGCCCTAAAATTTAGTGGCTTAAAACAATGAGCATCTATTAATTCATGGTTTCTGTGGGTAAGCTGGGTTCTCCAACTAAAGCTGTCCTACAAGGCGAGCAATCAAAGTGTCAGCATGTCCTCTCAAGGATACGGGGCAAGGAAACTCTTCTAAGATTGCTCATGTGGTTGTTGGTCGGATTCTCATGGGTAATTGGACAGAGGGCCTCAGTACATGTTACCTATTGCCCTGAAGTCACTCTCAGTTCCTTGTCGCATGGACTTCTCCTCAGGGCAGCATCTTAACAAGGCAGCTGGCTTTATCAACATGAGTAAGAGACAGAGAGAAAGAAGAGAGTGAGAGCGAGATTTTGTAGCCTCATTTCAGAAGTGACAGCCTGTCACTTTCACCGTGTCCTATTCCTTAGAAGCAAATTACTTGGTCCAATCCATACTCAAGAGGAGGGGATTACACAACAAGTAAACTCCAGTTGGCAAGGATCCAAGGATCTGTCTTAGGAAGCTGCCTACCATGGGATATAAAACTTTTATCCAAACTCAAGTTGCATCTGTCATGCCATTATTAACAAAAGGGAAAATCCATCCCAAAGTAAAGTCAAAAATATAGCCACACTGCTGAAAGAAACTGTGAAATATTATATTAGACTATAGCTCACTCTCGTCATTACCAAGATCACACTGCTCAGACATATAAGACTCCAGGTCAAATTATCTCCAGGAAATAGAAGAATTAGCATGCAAACACAAGCTTAAATTACAAAACCAGCCCAGAATCTGCAAGGTTGCTGATACAATTTCAATTAAAAAAATGTGTGATTACTTACTCACAAGCATGAGAAAGCTTCAGAGCAAAGCATTAAACTTTTCTCACGGGTTGATGTAGTCACCTTAAGTATTCATCCACTGGGACCAGAATTCCCAACACATGGCCTTCCTCTCCTTGCACTCAACGCAGGTGCTCCTTCCTAAAAATGACCAGCTGGGCTCCATTGCCTGCAGACCCCACAATCCCATGTGTTCCAAAAGCAGATGACTTCTTCCACCTTCCTTTGCAAATACCAACTGCTCACACTAGGACAGATAAAAGATCTGTTTCCTGGCCCACAGACAAGCAGGGCAAGGAGAAAAAAGACAACTTGAGTAGAAAAGTTAATAATCCAGTTGACCTTAGATTTTTCTAATTTCAAGATGTACTATAACAGCTGACATTCTAGATAGAAACTGATGTCATTTGATTGCAAAGGTTAAGGGTAACACTTTCAAAAGCAAAATGGAAATCTTTTGTGGCATGTTTTCTTATCTGCTTTTTCAGTTTCTAAATTCACACATTACACGTAGTCTGCCTCCTAATGTACCCCAGACCACACAATCCAAATGCCAATAAAACCTATGTTTTCAAAAATGGGGAGCAGAGAAAGAAAGAATATGTAGCAAAGTTACAATTATGGAGCCAAGGGTAGAGCCACTTAAATTTCCCTGAGCATACATCACCCGGTTTGTAGAGTTAGAATAATCCTCAAGGTGGCTACACTTCCAGTTTAAGATGATGGAGATTCTTTTTCTCCCTCCCTCCCCCAAAGACTCCATTAAAATGATGAGAAACGTATAAAAAGATATAAACCTACGATAACAACAACAACAAAAACTTGGAGAGAGGACATCAGTGTTTGAGAGAGCTCAAGAGATTTCTGGAGGTCGAGAGCTGATGGAGGAGGAATAACCGATCCCACAGCATCCCAGTGGTAAGGAAGATGCAGCGGGGAACGAAACTGCTGCACCATCGGTGGCGCCAAGCCCCAGAGAGCATCAGTATTCAAAAGCCAAGAGAAGCTGAGCAACCTACATAAGGGAAGGGACTGAGAACAGGAAGATGAGTGGAAGGTCTGTAAGTACTTGGCCCTCTCTCATAGCCCTCTTTCAAATACAGTAGAAACTCCGTGGTTGACCACCTCCCTACACTGACCACCTCCCTAAGTTGGCCTCAGTTTTGTAGACCATCTGGACATGCACACGTATGCATCAGTACAGTGGGCCTAGTTCCTTATGCTGACCACCTCTGAATGTTGACCAGTTTGTTACAGTCCCTTGCGTGGTCAACTTACAGAGGTTCTACTGTGTTTCGATCAGCCCGGCCTTTACACAGCAAACACGCAGTCCTGCAGGGAAGCCGGTTCACCTGCCCTGGGCGTATTCATCTCTAAAACACTGAGCACACACAGAGGAGACAGGCAGTGCACGCTGATGTGGACACTCAGAGTGAAGACTCCCCTTGCTGGCACTGCAGCCTCTTGCAGCAGGTGGTGGGGCATGACAACGCCTCTCTGCTCTGGTTACCATGAAATGTAGAAAAGGGGGAAAAGTGGCACTCTAATCAGTATTCCTAGAGAGATGCCTGAAGATAGTGTATCCATAAAAAAAAAGAAAAAGAACAAGGTGCTAAGAAAGATAAATAACCTGACAACAAGAACGCCTGGATATGGCAAATATAATTGTTAAATAATGATTATAATGGAAAGCATGGATGATAAATTCAAGTGACTATTTCAGGAAATATTAGTCAACAGCATCAAAGAAATAACATGAAGGATTTCTTGGAAGTGAAGTCCAAGCATATTTGGATTAAAAAGTCTCACAGAGTGCCCAGGATAAAGAATTCCAAGTCATTGTAAGATTTCTAAACATCATGGATAAAGAGAATATCTTCAAAGCTCCCAAATAGGGAAAATTGGTCATTTCCAGAGAAGCAGGAGTTGCAAAGTATCAGATTTCTCCTAAGTAATATCTAGTCAGACTATGCTACGTAACCAAGAAAAGAAAGTGTGAACATGTTACTTTAAAAGTTATCCAAGTAACAAAAGCACTGGCCGGAAAGAGTTAATTATAGCACACAAGGTCTCTGCAATCCTCTTGGAATGAAGAGGGCCACAACAGGAAGATGAAGAATTAGCTTGGAGTGAGAAAGGCTGCAGCAGGGGGATGCAGGATCAGCTTGGAGTGAGAAGGGCTGCAGCTGGAGGATGCAGGATCACCTTGGGGTGAGAAGGGCTGCAGCTGGAGGATGCAGGATCACCTTGGGGTGAGAAGGGCTGCAGCTGGAGGATGCAGGATCAGCGTGGAGTGAGAAGGGCTGCAGCAGGAGGATGCAGTGTTGCCCTTCACTCTCTTCACCTGGAGTGCCCCTGAGCCCTCAGTTGTCTCTGTTTAACACAAGTTGACCATCCATCCAGGTTTATCCCGCTGTCACTTCCTTGGGGAAGCATTTTTTCAGACTTAGCCATTCCCACCTTGTTCTCACAGCACCCATACATGTCTCTAAGTAATCATCGTCATTTTTAATCATAATTATGTCAAAGGAAGGTGTGCGGCTTGCAAACTCAAGGTCCCTGTCGTGAGAAGGGTCCTGTGTTCAGTTTAATGCTCTGTCTTCATTTTTTGAAGTTTTACATAATTTATAAACAAGGAGTCCCATATTTCCAATTTGAGCTAAGCCCAGCTACTATTAACCTGTCCAGGTTGTAACTGTGACCCTCTAACTGGAAAGAGCTCAGAGAGTAAGGACGGACTGTTTCTGAGATTCATGCCCTCATGAGCCAGGATAGGGCCCTCAGCAAAGGACCATTTGCCTGGTACTTACATATAATTTACTTGTGAGAGCAATAATTTTATGCTCCAAGATCTAAGAACATAATCAGTCTTTCACAAAAGCAGTGGTTTGTAGGCTGTCAGGAGCCATCTCACACCATCCATAAAACTTCTCTGCCTTTCTTTGATGCCCAAAATGCCCTAATCATCTTATTCCTTCCTCTTGCACTGCCAATCTCTCTGGGAGAGATCACCTTTAAATTTCATTATTGAATGTTAACAAATACGAATTTGTCAGACTCCTTTGGTTCCAACAGAACCAACCACATCCCAAGAGCCAGCGGATCATTCTAAGTTCACATTTTGAGCACATAACGTACAACTGTGTTATGTGGTAAAACACAGTGTATGGATAACTCAAACGCCTTTCTGCATCATCATAAATCAGTGAAGTAAGATTCTGAGTGTTCTATGCGAAAATACATCCATATTCAAAATTTTCTTGAAAAACACACATTGTCTCCAACACAGCTAACATTGTTTCTCAGCTGAAACATTTTTTTCATCTTTTCCACCAACCACATGTAAAAATCTTTGCCTGCCTTGTTTGCTGTTTGATGAATTTATGGAGCATGTGCGAGGTTCTGGGTGTTACGTCACTAGGAAAGGAGGAGTGTGCAGAGAATGGAGATCAGGAGGACGGGAGGCAGCACCTGACAGATGCCATCTCCTGATACTCAACAGAAGGACCCCAAGGGGTCAGAGATGGACCAAAAGAATCTGGGGGGCTGCACTTCATGGAGGACGTGGCACAGACCCCGATCCTTAAAGCACAGATGGGATATTGGGGGGGATCAGAAGGATTGACCAGGGGGTGACAAGCCATATAGTGACAATCTCAGATCAGCCAGGTGACAAGCAGCTCAGTGGTTCTCTCTGGGATGGTACAGCCTCCTAAGGAGCAATTTTGAGATTTGTGGGAGATTTTGCTTGTCCCAGAGATCAAGCATGTTCCTGGCACTTGTCGGGTGAGCGGTGGAGGTGTTAATGGCTACAGGAGATTGGTGTCTCTCAAAACAAAGGGCATTCCCTCATGACAAAGAATCGCCCCGTATCCCATGCAGTTTCTATACTGTTCTACCATAGATTCATATTCAGTTGAGTCTTGAACACACGAGTGCCACATGGATTGGAAAACATGGCACTGACCCCCTGCACAGTCAAAAATTTGTGTATGCCTGTTCACTTTCCGAAAACGTACCTACTAATAACCTACTGTTGATCGGAAGCTTTACCAATCACCTAAAATCAACTGACACACACTTTGCTTGTTACATGTACACTGTTCTCTTACCATAAAATAAGCTAGAGAAAAGAAAATGCTATCAAGAGAGTCATCAGGAAGAGAAAACGTACTGTTCCTGAAGCAGGAACGCGTCATAAAGGCCTTTCTCCTCCTCACTGTCACACTGAGGAAGAAGAGGAACGAACAGGTGGTCTTGCTGTCTGGGCAGAAGAAGAGAGGTAGAGGAGGTAACTTTTATTTCTAAAAAAAGTACCTACAAGTCGACCCCTGCGATTTGAACCTGTGTTGTTCAAGGGTCACCTGTAATAAGAATAGCAGTTAAATTTTAACTACCTGAGTCTAGAAATAAAGACTTTGTAGCATGGTTTTACTGTTCATGATTCCAAAAATGCTTGCTACTATACCTTATGATACATCTTGTCAACTTGTTTAGAAATTTACAAAGAATTATTCACCCCTTCAGAAAATCACATTAGCCCTATAGTCATGCTCGTGATATCAGGCTAGTATCCATCTGTATTACTATAACTGTCACATCACTGTGACCTGACCTATGTATATGAAGGTAGAAAGGCGTTACTTCAAACACCAAGTATTTTTTAGAACCATCAATAATGTTTAGTTAAATATTATCTTACTTAACTTAAAGCAAAACGCATTCCTTATAAATTGGAATCTATTTCATTTGTTTTTCTACTGCGGCCATGCCTGAGTGTTTATATATTAAAATATTGTGCACATTCTTTTATTATAAGTGACTTTTATGTCTCCTTTATAGTTATTTCAGAGCCCTACGAGCTAATAGGTAAAGAATTCTCGCTGTGTTCCAGGGATGCTAAAAGCTGTTCATATAACTTACTTGATGTCCTCAATAACTCCAGGAGGCAGGGACTGCTGTTAACCCCATTTCAGAGAGGAGGAGAGTAAGTCACAGAGAAGTTCCAGGGCCAGAACACAGCCCTGGGCAGCCTGGCTCTGGGCCTCGTGTCCACAGCCAAATCACTATATCCCATTACATTATCATTAAGCTGGTATGCCAGCAGATTACATTATTTGTGCATCTCATTTCAAGAGGATATTTCAACATACATTTACAATGAAAAGGGAAGCACAGAAAAGTCTGCCACAAATGAGAATCCTTGCTATAGCTGAAAGCTGAGGCTGCTATGAAGGAGTGAGCAGTGAGAAGTGAAACAGAGAGAGCCCTGCAGAGTGAAACCAGGCAGCGGGGGACGCCTGGAGTCCAGCTACTTGGGAGGCTGGGGCAGGAGGATGGCTTGAGCCCAGTCTGGGTAACATAGCAAGACCCCGTTTCTAAAAAGGAAAGAAAACAAAAAGCCCCAAACACCTAGGGTTAGACAAGCTCATCTCAGCTGTTGAGCTCAGGAGTATGGAAGTGATTTAGGTAGCAGGATACCAGCCTCCTTGAAGAAAAAGCATGTGACTATGTTTTCCGAACGTTCTATCGCTTTTCTATGCAGAACTCATCTCCTTGTTAAAAGAAGCAAGATTCTCAAAGGCAGGAACTTTTTTTTTTCTTTTCAGTGTAACAAAGACAAATTGTATTTAGGAAGAACGAAGAGAAAGTTTAGAGTACTTCCAAATAGAGTTAGTGAAGTGGGTCCCCCGAGATGGAGAGAAGGTGAGAAGGAGACTAGGAACCTTTTTTTCTAACTCTCAGCCTCCACATAAAATGTGTGGCACATTATGGCCATTGAGTGCAGATTGAATTAACGACGTGCTCCAAAATTCAAGACTGCAGTGCTGCTCCAGCCTCTGCTCCCATCATCACAGCACCTTCTCTGTCTCTTATATGGCCCCTGGTGATTACACTGGACCCACTGGGATAAGTCAGATTAAACCTTCCCCCATCTCAAGACCTTTAACTTAATCACATTTGCAATGTCCCTTTTGTCATGTGAAATACCAGGCTCTGGGAATTAGCACATGGATCTCTTTGGGTGGGTGCGTTATTCAGCTTGCAAACAGTCTCCTGGAGTAGACCCCCACACTCACCTAATTCTAATAGGTCACCACACTCTCCTGCGTGCACATTCTGTGAGTAGCTGGATCTCATCAAGCCCCCGAGGTCAGACAAGATAATGTCCTCCAAATCCCTAGCTCGGTTAGTAACATCAACAGAACCATTCGATTTTTCCAGATCACTTACTTTTCTCACAAAAAATTACTGAGTGATAGATAACTTTAGCCTTCTAATATTTCTTGCTTATAACTCCCCTCCTTCTTCTAACCCAGCCACCCTGCTTCACTATCAGGCCTCATTTTGGGCACAGTTTCAGTGCTTCCCTCACCCCGAATACTCACTTGCAAGTGAATTTCCCCTCCCCTTTCCCCATGATCAATGTCAAGGTGACCCTTCACCTGCACATCCGTCACTCCCCAGGAGCTGAGCTTAGCGCCTCTAGAAATATCGAACAGAATCAGTGATAATAGATACTGATTTGAAAAAAAAAAAAAAAACAGGTCCTATCGTCTGGGACCTCCTACTTCAGTTCTTATTTGTGAGCCATTACGTGGTAGTATTTTGCTCCCATTCACCTATTTCAGGGCTGTAAGAAAGCCCACTGCTTGGCAAATTCACGTGGAACACACAAGTCATATATATATATGATGATAGATTTCTAAGACTCGGAAGGTAAATCTCAAGGATGCTGTATGGACTCCACAGCCTGCACTAAATGATGACTGCCACCAAGTGGCCGATGTTATCACTGGAGCAAGCCAGTGCGTGGACACCCGTGTCCACTTCTTTCCTTCATCAGTCCTGCTAACCAGCTTCAGACATACAGGGAAAGCGATGGAGTCTGCCTCAGACCTGCACCGACCCAAAAGGAGCTGAGGTTTAGAGGGGTAATTACCAGGATTTTTATATCAAAGCAGGAAAAAGAAACAAGGATACTTGTGAGCTTCTGTATAGAAATGAATTGTTTTTTTCCTTCTGTTTCCCCCCACCACCATTTTCAGCTTTACTAAACATAATACCTTGTTGACTTGACAGTAACTGAGCTGGGACCAAACGGGTGGTTATTTTCAAGGCAACTCCAGATTGGGTCTTTACGAATTAAAAGTTATTTTTAAAAAGTTAACCACACGTAACGAGCAAGGATAGATGACTCGCTCCCTGCAACAGGAGTCTGAGCAGATGATGTGCTGTCTTCATGCAACAGGGGCTGCCCACTGGCCGAGAAGCTTGGCTTATGCGGGGCCACAACAAATTCACCATGGTGCAGGGTCAGGCCCATCCTCGAAGGTACAGACACTCCATTTTTTCTCTACCTTGGGATTTCCTGGCCACAGAGATGCTGACTTATCCTAACCAAGTCACACACAAAAACCACAAAGCAAAGTATGTATCCCTTTGAGATAAGAAGCATAACACACCGTCTATTGATATATTGACATAGGTCTGCCTGCTAGTTTCTGCACCTGTATCAGGGGTTGGGCTCAGAAGAAGGATAAAGAGGGGAGGAAACAGGTCGCCCCTGTCCTGGGTTCTTTCCAATGTCACTTCTGCTCCTGCTCTGCGTGTGAGTTGGTGGTCTGTCTCCTTTTTCTGGGAAATTTACCTGAGTCTCTGTTCCTTAAAAACCGAAGGATGAGCTAAAAAGGTGATTAAACACAAGAGGCCTTAAGGATGGTGTTTCAAATTTTTGTTTTTCGTTTTGGAGCATTTGAGGATTTTTGTCGTTGTTTCCATCTTTGCTATTTATTTCTAGTTTTATCACGAAATAATAAAAGAGTGTAACCTGTATATGCATTGCAAGACTTACATATTCTTCTGGCCCAAGAATCTGTATTTTAAATGTTCAAAAACCTCTTTTAAAAAAGGCAAATTCTCTGTAAATAATTTATATCTACTAATTTAATCTTTCAAATGATGTCACTGGGCTGGGCACAGTGGCTCACACCTGTAATCCTAGTACTGGGAAGCTAAGGCAGGTAGATCACCTGAGCTCAGGAGTTTGAGACCAGCCTGAGCAAGGGTGTGATGCTATCTCTACTAAAAATAGAAAACTTGCCAGGTATTATGATAGGTGCCTGTTGTCCCACCTACTTGGGAGTCTGAGGCAAGAGGATCGCTTAAGCCCAGGAATTGGAGGTTGCTGTGAGCAATGATGTCACTGCACTATACCCAGGGCACAGAGTGAGACTCTGTCTCAAAAAATAAAAAACAAATTATGTCACTGCTTTAAACTAATGCCTTATCTAACTATTTGATCTGTCAAAGACTAAGGGAGGCATGCTAAGTTCTATGACATCTGCATATTTTTCAATTTCTCCAATTTTTTATTTCTGCAGTTTTTGGCTGCGGCCAGGTTTGAACCTGCCACCTCTGGTATTTAGGGCTGGTGTCCTACTCCTTTGAGCCACAGACACCGCCCTCTCCAAATATTTTTAATAAAAGTTGCTTTATTATGTTTTAAACTTATGTACTTGGGTTCATACTTTTTTTTTTACTGTTGCACCTTTATTATAGCTTGCTCCTTTTATCTCAATATGACACTCTGCGCTATTTAATGCTTTTGCCTTGAAATTCATTTTATCTAAAATTAATATTGCACTTCCTGTTTTCTGTTTGCATAACTAATCTTTGCCCTTTCTTTGCAACACCTCTATGTAATTTTGTTTTAGGTCAGTTTCCTTGTTTGTAGTATATAGTTTCATACTTTATACACACTCTGAGTCTTCCCTCGTTATAATCTGCAATTTTGTCATCTTGTTTTATGCTTTCTGCTCTTTCAGGCTTCAGTGATGCTCCTGGTTCCATGGCTATAGCATGTGACCAGGCCTCAGCCAATTGCTGAATTCCATGTAACCCGAGTTGGCCCAGTCTGCATGAATACCAGCATTTGCACAGGAGCTCTCAGTAAAAGGATGTTTTTCCCACTGAACTTAAACTTGTCAAGATGTGGACTTAGCTAGGTCACCTTGCTGCTAGGAGGATGAAGCCAACACAATAGAAAACATAGTTGAGAGGCAGAAAGAAATAAGACTTTCAGAGATCTTCAAACCCCTTGAACTCAGCTGTAATTGAAGACTACCTGCTGGCTAGCAGCAGAACTTCCAGGCCTGTCTAAAAGAAGTTCCTTCAATGATGGAAATGTTTTATAATTTGCACTGTCCCGTATGGTAGTCACTAGCCACACTGTGACTGCTAAAATATAGCAAGGGCAGCTAGGGAATAAATAAAGACAGCACGTTATTAAGAGGTAGAGAAATGCCAACGGGAATTAAACACCTTGGCTAAATTCACAGAATTAGTGGCAAAGCCAAAAATAGTAGCCAGGTCTCCTATAATCTATCTCCATGCTCAAAATATAGGAGCTGAGATTTGCAGTAATTAGTTAACAAGGTAGTGATGGGTAACTAAAAACTAAGGTCTTTATTAGATGTGTAGATTTCTGATTTTTTTTTTTTTGCTTATATCCACCGGCATCAAATATAAATAACAGTCTTTAGAGATAAATTATATCTAATTACGTAAAGTAAAAACCAATGCTTCTATTATGTTTCCTTCTATGAAACTAACGTGCCACTTCTTGCTAACGACTTTGGAGTCTTGTTTGGGAAACTATAAATGACTCTGATTCTTATCTCCTAATTCCTCATTTTCATCAGACACTTATTCTGACATTTACAAAGACAAGATGGAGACTGTCCTTCTTTTTTTTTATTTCAAGTTAATGTGAGGGTACAAACAACCAAGTCACAATATTTGAATTTTTGGGGGAGTCCCTCTTGTACTTGTGTCCTGCATCCAAAAGCTGTCCCATACACCCCCATGTTGTGCCCATTAAGTGGGAGCACCCCAAAACCCCCTCCATCTCTCTCCCCCTTCATGTTCCCCCTCCCCCCAATTTGAATTGAATTGAGTTTTCTTCTATGTGAGTGTGAATTAGATTGTCTAAAGCTTCATATTAGTATTGTGTACGTTGGATATTTGCTTTTCTATTCTTGTGATACTTTTCCAAAAAAAAATGTGCTTCAACCCCATCCAGGTTAATTCAAAAACTATAAAGTCACCATCTTTTTTTATGGCTGAATATTCCATGATATATATATACCATAGCTTGTTAATCCATTCCTGAGTTGATGGGCCTTTAGGTTGTTTTCACATCTTGGGGATTGTAAATTGAGCTGCGATGAACAATCTAGTGCAAGTGTCTTTATGATAAAATGAATTTTTTTCTTCTGGGTAGATGCCTAGAAGTGGGATTACAGGATCAAATGGGAGGGAAACTGCTATTCTTGAAGAACTAGTTATAGAATAGGCTCTCAAAGATACTTGAACATACACTTTGCAAAAAAAAAAAAATATATTAACTGTACTAATGGTCACAGTATCGTAATAGTAACACAATTTATTTTCCCTTTTACACAGATGCTGCCCATTATCTTTTGCCTCTTTACCACTCTCTTGCTTATATCTTTTAAGTGTTTGTAATAATATTGTGCTATATTTGGATTATGATACTCGGTAAAAATGCAAGCCATCGATTCTTTTTGAGATGTAGCTAGACTTTCAGGAAATTTCTGAAGCTCAAAAATGTTTACCTATGACCTCTCAATGATTACCCAATTACTGCCACAAATACGTCCTAATAGGGGTTGCCAGGAAACCATGAAATCCAAGTAGCAGCAAAAATTGAAATGAGCTAAAATATAGCTTATAATTTTTGTTTTTTTAATGTGACATTTCTGATTTAAAAATTTGCAGACCCAAATAAAGGGAACTACTTCTATATGTTAATTGGATAATTGAAATAAAAACTGAGAATCAAAACCAAACCAGTCAGTTTCAGGGTCCATGCTGCATCAGTCAGAGAGCAGAGAACCAAGAAAAGGACATGCCCCAGGAGAAACGAAACCTGGAGGGACCACCACACTCCCTGCAAGTTGGACAAAAAACCTCCCAGGACTTCATGTCATTCAACTCTCAAGTTAATTGTCAGCAATTTCTATAGTGAAAGCTCCCTTAGAAAAGTTCCTTCTTCCTTATCATCAACATCCTTGCTCTGGGACAATCTAACCCCATCTTTCTAAAGATTTGACTCTTGCTCTATGTTCTTCATTTCAAGGAGGAAAAAATGCCAGAACATCTTTCTGGGGGCGCACTGCTTTCATCCTCACATGCCTCTGGGCTACTCTACTCTGGGAGAAGGCTCATAGTTAAATTCACAAAACGCACCACAAGTATCACCACTGATCAGAGGTCAAACTTCTGTGCCCACCAAGGAATATCTGGGCTCCCCAGCTCTGTGCAGTGAGCAGTGGGCAGCCTCCTGCAGGGAGGTCTACGCACCTCTCCCTGGAATTCCTGGTACATCCTGCTCCTCACAGGTGTTTATACAGAGACCCTCAGAGACTCAGGGAGAAGGAAAACAAGGGCTCCATTTGAAAGACTAAATCCAAACTAAGATTATAACTAACTAGAAGGCCATGATGGGCAGCAAAATACATTTAGGGATAAATGGACATAAAATTGAATATAGAATTTAAGGTTGCATCTCTAAGTTTTACTTTCACTATCAAAATTAAGAATACAGAAAGGAAAATACTATTGGGGTAATTTTTGACCCAGAAAAAAGGGAAAAGGCTGGGGAGAAATTGTCAGAAATTAGTCAGTCTAATAAAACTTTATTAGCAATGATACCTTTGGGCAAATAAACTTAAAAATGTATATGAGGATGATAATACATAGATGACATTATTGTAAAATTAGGTCATTATCAAAAATTAAGAAATATAATCCCATTGGATATGATAATCTCGCATATAAGCAGCCTAGACTTTGCATAGTTCCAGTACGCCCAAATTTCAGTTATCAGTCCCCCCAACAAATAGCAGTTACTGCAATATATTAACCATGAATAATTTCACAAAATACAAACCATGTTTCTACCTCTTCAGTTCCTGAATCACTGTGTAAACATCAGATGCATACCATGATCAAGTGACCAATCCCGTCACTTCTCCTGTAGTCTACTCCTGGTCACTGCACAGCCACCACTCAGGTCACATACAGATAGCAAATGTGCACAAAAATGGATACTCAAAGGAGGGAATAAGAGTAAATTTTAAAAAAAGAGGGAATCCACTTATCTAAGTGGGAGCTAAGTAACAAGTACACAGGGACATGGACAGGGACGGAGACTTGAAAAGAGGGAAAGGTGGAGGGAAGTGGGATGAGAAATGACCCAAATACAACACACTAATCCTGCGAGGGTTACACTTGAAGCCCAGACTTCCCCACCACAAATGTATCCATGTAACAGATCCACACTTGTAGCTCCCAGGTCTATACCCATTTCAAAAAGACACAAAACATAATATGGTTAAAAAATGAATTTCCAATCAAATATAAATGAGGTTATATAAGAAATAGCCAACTGTGGATACGTGGACACCACTGCTGTTCCAGAGACAGAATCTCCAGCCAGAGTAACTTAGCGAAGCTGAATTTAGTGAGGCAAGTAGTTGTGACACAGAGCATTAGGATGTCCCAGAGGAATTGACAAGAGCAGAAAAAAAATTAATCACATTAAGGGAATTCCCAGAAATACTTGACATTAAAGCACAAAGGATAAAGTATCAGAAATTGATTCCCACTTAGAGAAGAGAGTGACAATGGTCCAAGATACAGAAAAGGCATGTGCTCCAGGCTGATGGTTAACAACTGGAAGGAGAGGCAATCGCTGCACAGGCTCCTCTTGAAAACACTGTAATTCTCAATGTTTCTGACATGTTAAACTAATTGATAAGAAATGAATATTAGTTTTGCTATATTTTTATTTCTCTATACATTTATAACTGACAGAGAATTTTTTAAGTTTTGACAAAAGTTTTTAAAGGTCTCAGAACAATTATAATTTTTTCTGTTGATTATTAAGATCACTTTGCATGGTTTCAGTTTGTACGATCATTTTTATGGCCGGCACTTCCATACAAAGTGAGGATTGCCTGTACTCTATTTTAAATGGAAACATGAAGCCTAGGGTTTTGGCCTCTTTTTGCTCAAGGCACTGAGGAAAAAACCCACATATATATACACACACAAGCAAGCAAACAAACAAAAACCCACACACGTATATGTGTGATATATATATGTATACACACACACATATATGGGTTTTTTGTTTGTTTGTTTGCTCTGTTACCTAGGCTGGAGCACAATGGCGTTATCACAGTTCACTATAGCCTTGAACTCTTAGACTCAAGGATCCTCCCATCTCAGCCTCCCAAGTAGCTGAGACTATATGCCCCCACCACCATACTACAGCTCATTTTTCTACATTTGTAGAGATAGAGTCTTACCATGTTGCTCCGGCTAGTCTTGAACTCCTGGCCTCAAGAAATCCTCTTGCCTTGGCCTCCCAAAGTGCTGGCATGACAGGTGTGAGCCGCCACACCTGGCCCATCTCTCCTTCTTTAACTTCGTACCATTTCAGTAGAAGGCACCATAGCTTATTCAAACAGTCCCCTATTTGTGGTCATTATTGATATTTCCAGTTTCATATATAACGCTGTCTGTCAATGAACTGTATTGGGCATATGTGTTGCATTTTGTGTTTTTGCCAGTTGTAGCTTTGGGATAAATTCCTAGAATAGCAGTTCCAAGTCAAAAGATAAATGTAGGTATAATCATGCTAAATATTGCTAAATTCTTCTCCCCAGCAGCTGTATCATTTTGCATTCTCATCAATGCCTGTGACTGCGAGGCAATTTATAGAAGGATTTTAGAGGAAGAAAAGGTAATATTAAAGTTCTTGTCTCAGAACTGGACTCTAGCAGTGTCCACGAGAAAGGACAGAGTTAAAAGGTTTGGAGCACGAAGGGATTCAGGGCTGTAGAGGCAGAATCGTGGGGCAGGCTCAGTCAGCCACACCTGACAGCGCTGCTTTGGAAGCATCCCTGATTGCATTTTGCATTCTTCATTTGTATTTATATCACCAAAGACAAAGCACTTCACCATTTGTTGTAAATAACACTTTTACCCAGCCCTACCATAAAGTTTCTGTGATGTATCGTTTTCCAGTTACAATAAAAATTACTGACTGGCATTGATTGAAAAAAACAAAACAACAAAAAACAGAATTTATATAAATGGAACTAAAGACAGAAAAATAAATAAAGCTTCTCACTAATGTTTGTCATACAACAGAACAAAACAAACACATAATGCCTCCTGACAACCAGGAGGAAGTGAGAGCCTACGTATCAAGCCAATGGCAGTGAAAGGAAATAAATTGTACATTACCCCTCATTACCAATTCAAAGTCTGTTCCCCAACTTCATTGTTCTTCTCAAGTAAATCTCCCAGCTGTAAACTTCTGCCCTAGAAGATTTCAAGATCTTTAAGGGAGCCCTGTCATATGCATCCAAGCTTCTCCTCTGAGCCTGGAATTTAATTTCCCTCCCCGTAGAAACAGTCAGGGTAGCAAGTAAAGTTACATCATTTTAAAGCTGGGCAATTTGAAGTAGGCAACTCAACCCCTACACCTGATTTCACCTGCCTCAACTCTTAAATCTGTTTTCTGGGTTTTTTTGTTTACCGGACGTGGGAGGCAGAGTGTATGGTTTCATTTACTTATTTTTCTATGTTTTATTTACATAAAAATGTTACACATATATGCAAACGCAAACACAGTCCACCCTGCAACGTAAGAGCGAGAGTATGACGCTATCCTTGAAGCTACCGGTGTGTTCCTGCCTGATTCCATCCCCTCTCTGTCCCAAATAGAAACTCTTCTGAAGAATGTGTGTGTGTCAGTTGTTGAGAGTTAGGTGACGACAGGGGCCACTTTCTCCTTCTTTGAGTCTTCCCGTGTGAGTCTCCGCAGTCGGAGCGCGGCTTAGTCCCCACGTCCCAGAGCTGATGTAAGTGTTTGCCATTGGAATGCCCCTGACCTCCTGTCTGGTCAGGACTCGCCCTCTCAGCTCATGGTTGCTAGTCCCATAGATTCCTAACAAACCCCGCAATGCCTTATAATCTATCTTCCCCCTGATTTACCCAGGACTGAGTGGCAGGCAGTGCAGCAAGAGGTGGTTCCTCTGGTGTCTAGGAGCCTACACCGCTGTGAGTGAAAGTCCGGGGTTCCACGATTCTTGCCTCTGGCCTTGTGATGGTTCCACGATTCTTGCCTCTGGCCTTGAGATGGTTCCACGATTCTTG
>CAUYRH010177524.1:0-29319 GCA_963574655.1 Perodicticus potto
TTTTTTTTTTTTTTGAGACAGAGCCTCAAGCTGTCACCCTGGATAGAGTGCTGTGGCATCATAGCTCATAGCAACCTCCAATTCCTGGGCTCAAGCGAGTCTCCTGCCTCTGCCTCCCACATAGCTGGGACTACAGGCACCTGCCACAACACCCGGCCATTTTTGGGTTGCAGCCGTCATTGTTGTTTGGCGGGCCCTGGCTGGATTCGAACCCACCAGCTCAGGTGTACATGGCTGGCGCCTTAGCCTGATGAGCCACAGGCGCTGAACCGACCCTGGCCAATTTCATGTGTGAGAACTATGGGCCTATAACCTGTGTTCTCTAGAGAACTGGATGAACCTTACCAAAGGCCACAGTGGGGAAACTCCTTACAAAAGGCACACGTCTTTAGAGTTACAACAGCTTCGGGAACCAAGAGGGCCTCCTCATATATGAAACTCAAACCAAGGTGGTCCTAAGCTGAGGAAACCTATGCCCCAATATCTTCCTCTACTGTAAACAACCAAGCTCGTCATTGAAAATAAATTTTCCACTTTACACATATTGCTTGGACTCTTTCTTCACTAGAGGAAACACCAAAGAGCTTCATATAATAATTGCTGACTGTCAAAAAGAAAAAAGAATATTTCTGTGAGAAGGGTTTCAAATCAAATCCAAAAGGTCCCAATGTCTAAATCTGTCTAATTGACACTTGGACTATTTTTTTTAAGAACATATAGGAATTAGGAATTAGTCTTCTCTGATGTCTCTATTCAATTCTGCTCTCCCATAAGAAGCTCTCAATCAGTTGAATCCCCTCTTCTCAAACTCTTGTTGACTCCAGGCTCTGCCAAATCTTCCCACCTTTTTCTTGTTGTTGTCATATTTACTATTCTCCAAAACACTTTCTTGGGGGAGAAATTAAAAAAAAAAAATAACTAATCAGTCTGTCAGTCGATCTTCAAAGGAAACAAAGAAAGAATGAACCAATCTCTGACTATAAGGCAAGATTAAAAGTATCGAAACTGAGCTCGGAAGCAGTAGCTCACACCTATAATCCTAGCACTCTGGGAGGACGGCCTGAGCTCAAGAGTTTGAGATCAGCCTGAGCAAGGGGGAAACCCTGTCTCTACTAAAAATAAAGAAACTAGCATGGCGTGGTGGTGGGCACCTGTGGTCCTAGCTACTTGAAAGGCTGAGGAAAGATGATTGCTCAAGGTCAAGAGTCTTAGGTTGCTGTGAGCTGTGACATCATGGCACTCTACCCAGGGCAACAGACTGAGACTCTTTCTCAAAGAAAAAAGAAAAGCATCCAAGCTCATTCCAGGCAGACAAAGTGCTTGGTTTCTGTACCTGGTACATGCTAAGATTTTAGAATGAAAACTGTAAGATCTCTTTCTGTCTGTATGTTTGTGTATGTTTGTATGTATGCTAAATATGTGATATTTTTCTGTCTCCTTACAATATCGCCAAAATTTAATTGCAAAAGAACTCTATTCGATTGGCTTAAAAAAAATTAAGTGCTAATATAAATTAAGTATCCCCTCAGAATAGTTAAAACTAACCTAAATGCTTTCAAGGTCATGTGAGTTGGTTAATTTTTGATAAATCAGAATAGTGTTTGTTTGATGAAAACAGAGTTTTCAGCATTAAATATAGGACAGACACACAAATTTTCCAACCCACTGGAAAAAATCTTGTGTTATCTCTATATTACAAAATTTATCAGCAAGAAACGTGAGATGATGGTTAGCTGCTTAATGTTTCATATTCGTGAGCAATCCAAGCATAACTGTTAAAAACAAGTGAATGAAATAAATGTAAGAGCAAATTCCCAGGTGAAAGACGTCCTCCCTACCCCAGTAGGTTTTAACATTCTTACTATCAAGACTGGAAAACTGATGCTGAGGGAAACAACATTTACAAACAACAACTTAATTCTCAGACATATCCCCTCAAAAACAGAGAATAAAGATAAAATATTGCCTCCTTTACACTTTCTTTTCTTATTACAGAGTCTACAGATATTTGGGATTGTAAGTAAATATGGTCTGTGTCAGACTGACAAATTGTGGTATAAGAAAGGCACGCTTCTAGAAATTACGATTCATAGCTTTGCCGATCTACAGATCACTGGTGTGATAAACAATGCTCAGTCGTTTGCCTGTGGTGTTCACTGGATATTAAGGGCAAAGAGTGAAGAATTCTAATTCATATTTTTAACTAAAATTACTGAATAATAAGGATAACAACTCTGTATGTAAGTACAAAGGAGGAAAGAAGTGCTCTGGGATAATAAAAAGGTCTAAGATCTGAGGATGCTCTGCCTTCTGCCTTTTTTTTTTTTTTTTAAGTGAAAAAGAAAGTAATGTTTGTTGTAAAGTAGAATGACCGGTTGTTTCAAAATGAGAAGGAGGAAAAGTGTAGAACAAAAACAGTGAAAAATTTGTAAAAGGTTTCTGTAAGTCCAATTTTTTCTTTGGTTTTCTTTTAGACAGAGTTTCACTATGTTGCCCTCAGTAGAGTGCTGTGGCATCACAGCTCACAGCAGCCTCAAACTCTTGGGCTATGGTTTAGCTGGCCCAGCGTGGGTTCAAACCCACCAACTTTGGTGTATATGGCTGGCACTGTACCACTGTGCTACGGGTGCCGAGCCTAAGTTCAATTTTTTCAAAGAAATTTTGTGTGTGATCAAACTGGCTAAGATTAGAAGACAATTATTTACAAATTTTTCTACAAATTAAGTATTAATATCAAAAGTACAATGAACCTAAACTATAATTTGGTCCTCTCTGTTAGAACAACAAGGTTTTCATTAGACTATTGGTCTTCTCTTAGTAGGAAAATATAAAAGGTTGTTCTGTACCTGATAGGTAATCGGCCTAGGAGACAAAGATTCTGTTTTAACAAGATAACGCCCTGTGCTTTCTGCTGTCTTTATTAGGTATTTGATCATTAACATAATTGAGTCCTCTTTTAAAAGAGCTAAGGTTTTTCTCCAGATGTGTAACTTTCCATATTTGCCTTTAACATCTTTCACTTAGCACCCTGTTGAAACAAATCACTATCATCTTACAGTGATCTGTAATCCAAATTTGATCAAGTGTTTTAAACCCTTGATATTTTTGACAAACTTCCTAAAGTTGAATTATAAGTTAAGTCTTATTCTTCCCTTCAAATTAATGGAAAGAATTTTAGGTGGGCCCTTGGAACATCCCAGAAGGATGCCTCTCCTTATAAAAAAGAGAGATAAACTAGTTGGGTTTATTTGATATATACTATACACATGGATAATTATACGGGGAACATTGTCAAATGATAAGTAATGCTAAACCTGATTTGAGTGATAGTTGTATGGATGTGTTATTATATGTGTTCTAGAAATTGTATTAAATCCCTAGAAATCTGATCATACCACTGGATTGGGTAGGAACTCACAAAACTCTAATGAAAAAAATGATTGATTTTATAAAAACCTCCAACCCAACCTCAAGCACAGTAAGAATTAATCGAATCCAAGAAAATACTTTGGCAGATTTTCATGTTAAGTCAGCCAGCACCAAAATTATTAACACATGCAATTTGAATGAACTCCATCTCATTGATTTAAGTTGAATTACCTATGATAACCTATTTAATAAAACAGTGCTATGTACCTGAATTGCAGTAACAAAACTGACATTTAAGAGGATGTAAATCCAATATTAATTGTGGACTCATGGAAAGCCCAGATGACTGTGTGCTTAACCTTTTCCTTTTGAGTCCTTTACTTTCTATTACTGAAGAGTCACCACTCTACAACTCACCATAGAACAGTTAAAATAATAAAACTTGGCAAGGAGAATGTTCTAAAATTGCTAAAAATCATTTCAACCAATGTTTTGGTTTATCAAGTCCACAATTCTGGTAAGATGATAGAACTTCAGGTCATACATTTCAGCACCTGCTAAATTATGTGAACACTTACAGACAGACTTTTTTGAATTGCTACTTTCAATGCATGTTTCCTATTTGTATAGGTGCCTTCCCACACACGAAGATTGATACTATAATAGTGGCTAAAAAGTTGTTAGAAAATGTGTTTCCTTTATGGGGCATTCTTGGAGAAATCTCCAGTGATAAAGGTACTCGTTTCAATAGATAAGTTATAAAATAGTTAAATAATGTATGTCAAGTCCAATGGCATTAGGAAAAATCTAACTGAATTGATTGGATTGCCTTTGTCAAAGGTATTGTTGACTGATGACAGTCAAATCTACTCTCCTTATGAAATAATTAGCAGAAGGGCTATGCCCCTAATAATAGATCCTCATGTATCTCTTGTTCTTATAAACTCTAACATGACTCAAGGTTTCAAGGCAAACTTTTATGTCAAAGTACATTTTCACCAGATTAAAAAAGCATAACAACCAGACCTATCGTGATCCAGAACATTGAGTTTTTGACCTGATCAAGGACACAGAGATTGGATCTTTTTGAAAAAACACCAAAGAGATTGTCCTGAAGCCCCATTGATAGGGACCATACCAAGTATTTCACTAAAGCAAAACTTTAGGGCCTTGAGTGTTAGATTTATACCTCTCAACTCAAGGGGCCCCGTCCCGACCCTTCAGACTTGCATGCACAGGAAACCTCAAGGTACAACTAACCAGGGAGGTTTCTGCTTGGAAGCAAATAGCATCCAAAGCTGTGTGGACAGCTTTCCAAAAATTACAGATCAAAACTGCACTTCTCTGTCACCATAAAACCTTTGCTCCCTTTCTTCTTTTCCCCATTTTTTTTCTGTTTATATATGGAAAGATAATGGGATATTTAAAATTTCAAAATCAATAGTTTCCACAGGGAACTAACTGAATGTCATATATGACATGTTAAACCCTTACACACTCCCACAGGTCTCTGGTTCACTGTGTAACAAAGTTCACTGATATTCCAAGTATGACTATTTGTTCAAATTCCACATCTGTTCCTTTCTGTTGGGCGAAGTTTTTAGATTCATGTATTTAGATCTAAGAGTAGATAAAACCTAAGTGAGGGTTTTGCAATTTGCAAAATTGAACTATACCAGAAATTGCATAAGAAAACCAAAAGAAAGATAATTTAACTGTCTGTAAACAAATGTATAACCCTAATTCCTTAATGGTCAGTGTCCTCCAACCAAGCAATGATTCAGTAATGGAGACTGAGACAAGTGCTTCCCTGTTGGAGATTCCTAATGCACAAGGTGTCTTACAGGAAACTGTCTTTTGTTCTCCTTCAGATGTATTTTTGCCTGTGTAGGCAACTCCATATTAAAATAATGCAAAATAAGAAGCCAATCTAATCCTTAGATTAAGGATTCTAACAATATAATTGTCACTCCATAACCAAATGAAAACTGACATTAGTCTACACTCTTAATGTGCACTATGGAATAAGGAGGAATTTGCCAAATCTCTCTAAATGGGCATTGTTTGGTAGAATGCTCCTTCTCTGGTTTGTCACAAATGTAAATGTCACAAATGTAAATAATGATTAGAAATGTATCTCAAACATTAGCTACTATAGTTGACTCTATGGAAACTATGCACAGAAAACTTCTTTAAATTCTCTTCATAAAGTTCTTTTGGATAACACGATTGCTTTGGACTGTCAGCAGAAAGAAGAGGGTGCAATAGGTAGCATCCACTCCTGCACTTGGATAAGTGCATTTGGTATGGTAGGAAATTATAAGAAATCAATGAACTAGCTACTTGATTAAAACAGGTGTGATGCGTGCCTGTAGTCCCAGCTACTTAGGAGGCTGCAGCGGGAGAATTGCTCCAGACCAAGAGTTTGAGATAGCAATGAGCTATGATCACACCACCATACTCCAACCTGGGTGACATAGAAAGACCCTATCTCTAAAAAAAAAAAAAGAAAAAAAACTAGATTATCCATACATCTCATTTTTGATACATTTGTTCTGCCCAGTTCAGTTTGTAGAAGCTCCTCTTAAAAAGTGTTCTTCATTCTGTTAGTATCATCCTCCTGACCACCGTCCCGATAGTCTCCCTCATGCTTCGTACCCTTAAACACTTCTGTGCAGCCACCAACGGTCTCACTATGGTTAGAATAATGAAGACACAAGGAGAACATAAAGAATTATCCAACTGACTTGACATTGTGAATTGGAAATTCCATACTGAGACCAAACAAGCCCATTATGTTGGTAACAGAGATACTCAAGGTTTCAGTCTATCTCTCAAAATTGAGTAGCTGACAAAGAAGTGGGAATTGCTAAATTAAATTACATTAAATTAGACTTAAATCTGCCTCTATATATAGTGAACTGAAACCCAACTTAGTATGTGAGTAAACTGCAACCTACCACAGATTATATTCTGGTAACAAAGAGCTGAGTCTCAGCCAATCACAACTGCTAAGCTTCAGCCAATCACAGGCTGAAAACTGAGCAGCTAAGGTCCATAAAAGACAAAAGTGCCTCAACACATCAGGCCCAAATAAAGTAAATACAGGACTGTAACTAATCAAGCTGTTTCTGTATGTCATTTTCTTTTTCTGTCTACAACTACTGCCTGCCCATTTTCCTGGGTAGATCTCTCTGGACCCCTCCTGGTTCTAAGTAGTGGCCAATTCTTTGCTCATATAAATGCTGCTAAACTTAATTTGTTCACAATTTTATTTTTTTAATAAGTAAAATCTAAATTTAGAAATTTAACTCCTATAGCTTTCATTTAGAAGATTATTTTCATATTAAATTCTGAAGTTAAAGAACAGAAAATGGCTCAGTAGTCTTGCCTGACCTATCCTCCAGGCAGCTCTGAGACATATCCAGATCTCAAATGTATTATCTTAAAGTAAGAAATGACAACACCCAGATCCAAGTACAGGTGTAACTTTTTTCTTTTCTTTTCTTTTTTTTTTTTTTTCTATTATTTAGGATTCATTGAGAGTACAAAGAGTTAGGTTACACTGATTGCATTTGTTAGGCAAAGTGTCTCACCCCCAAGAGTTGTGCCATACACCATTACCCTCTATCCCCCTCTCTCCTCCCCTTTCCCTGCTCCCTCATTTTACAGATGTAATTTCTAATGAGAATGGATAAATTGTGAACAGTCCTGGCCCTGACCCAGCAGCTGTGTGGACACATGGTTTCAAGGATCACCACCACCATCACACTCTGATTACCTCCAGGGCTCATGACTGAATGTTGCCCCTTTGTCGCTGCTGGACTCTCCTCTCTCCCCTCAACCTACGTGGCACACCATCCTCACTGCTCTTCCTGTAGACACCCCAACACACGCAGACCTGCTGGGAGCTCCTGGGGGATGAGCCCCTGCTGACCCCAGGACACAGTGGACCAGCTGCCATCTGGGTGTGATTTCAGTCCACTAGCAGAGTGGCCAAAGTCTCGGGCCACAGCTGATTGTGCTGGTTTCCTTTACCTAATCTGTGAAAATGCCAAACATCTTCTTTCTCTAATCAGTCATCCTTGAGGCACGGTTCTAGCAAGAATGGGAAGTCCTCTCCTCATGTGTATAATGACTTCTCAGGCATGGGGAACATAAACACAGGAGATCCAGGGATTACCAAATCCAATTAATGTCAAATTGAGCCCAAACTCAGCTCCTGTGGCTCAACAGAGCTGCCTTGTTACTTGAGTGCTATCAAAATGACAGTCATGAATGAATTCATCAACTCTTCAGAAACATTCCTTTAAATGGCTTTTCCAAAATAACCAAAGTAAGCAAGACATCCAGAAAACGACAGGCCCTTTGCCCTTTGGCCCTCACAGGAGACATGCTCAAATGCCTGCACTATTGCATTATGCTCCCCATGAGTCAGGCTATTTATTATCCCCCACATTCAAACAGAGGTTCAATTAAAAATTGGGATTTGGCAGCAACAACCTGTTTTCTTGTCAGACACATTGTAAATTGTATAACATCTATTTTGGTGCAATTTACAACTCTGGAAATAAAAAAACACCCTCACGCAGCCATTTGTCTGCTGTAGCAATAGGAAGTCTGGACTCCTGGGCTCCTGGTCAGAGGCTGGGAAGAGGCCAATGAAGGGCTTGTGGTTGAGGGTGGAATGCACACAGTTGTCACCACCAATAGCTAGGTATGGTGGAGGAACACAATCACCTCCTCCCGGTGCTATATATGGATTAAATGGATAATACATTAAAAATACTTTGCACGGTGCCTGGCATACCATATTTTAATAGAAGCAGTAACATGGGGCAGAGGGATGACGGTGGCAGTAATAACAGTGATCGTCATCATAGCAGCAATAATACCAGTGAGTGCTGAACCAATGCCGGGGAAACCTACGCTCCAGTCATAGCTCCACCACTAACAAGCTCTCCAATCCCTCTTTCCTGAGTCCAGGAAGGATTAATAAAAACACCAGAAAAGCAGATCAAAACCAGAGTAGAGGGCTGCTCTAGGATAGCTGTCAGTAGGTACGTGAAGCAGCCAGAGGTAGACAGAGCCAAAGGAAAAAGTTAATTCTCAGGAACTGTGAATGAGGCAAAAAAACTAATCAAACTGTCTCATTATTGGTTCCCTCCAGAGTTTCCCTCAAGAGTAAAAATAGGTAGAAAAATTCTGAAAAAGAAGATCCCGGGTCTTCCAAATATTGAGCACATATAAGCTACAGAAATTTAAATTACATGATACCAAGACAGGAATAGACATACAGATAAATGAAATCAAATAGAAATCCTAGAAATGAAGTATGTGATAAAGGTGGCACTCTAAACCAATGGGGGGAAAAAGATAGATTTTAAATAAGTAATGTTGGGAAAAATGGATGGGCTATCTGGAAAAATAAGTAAATAAATTTAGGTCTCTGTCTTTCATATTTTATAAGAAAATTAGAAATAAATAAAAAATTGAAATATATAGAATGAATCCATAAAAGTACTAAAATAAAGTAGGAACTTTTTTCTTAGAACGCATAAGGCCTTCCTTAAGATACTGCATAAAACCCAGAAGCCGTTTAAAATAGCAAATCAACTTGACTACCACAAAATTGCAAAAGTCTGCATGGCAAACATGTCTGCAAAACACAAAACAATACAATAAAAATAAGAAACTAAAATGTCAAATTAGGGGAAAGAAGTGTGTAGGTCGTGTCACAAAGGGCCAATTTCCACAATATATAAAAAATTCTGACAAATAGGGAATGGCAAATATGTAAACAGATTGTTCACAGAATATAAAATATTCTCTGAAGCATGTTGAAAGAAGCTTAAACTTACTTATAATTAAAAAACATTAATATACCATTTTTTCACCTCTCAGATTGACCATTAAAAGGAATGAAAAGAGCTTGAAGTAATACGGTTAAAGTAATAAAATCAAAGATAAATACTTAAGTAATAAAAGTAATAATTGTATATGAATGAATACTATTTTCAGGTATATACTTGCAAATTCATAGACTATTTCTGAAAATATTAATAGAAAACTGGTGCCTCTGGCTGTCTCTGAACATCTAATCTGAGACCTGAGAATGAGCCCTGTGAGCCCCCAGGAGCTCCCAGCAGGTCTGCGTGTGTTGGGGTGTCTACAGGAAGAGCACTGAGAATGGTGTGCCACGCAGGGTGAGGGGAGACAGGAGAGTCCAGCAGTGACAAAGGGGCAACGTTCAGTCAAGTGAATGGCTGGGGGATAGAAGAGAAGAAAAATACACTCTTCATTTTATGTTTTTATACCTTTGGGATACTGCATTTGCACATATTGTCTACTTACAAAATTGGATAAAGAATATGCGAATCAGCAGGAGGGAGTAGAAAAGAAAACTTTCCCCCCACCCTGCCCCACCTGGTGTGAAGTAAACCTCTTGTAATTCCTCACGGGGCTGTGTGTGCATTTGCACATCTGCCTCTCTCCCCCAGTGCACGGGGCCCACTATTCCCCACCATCATTCTTGCACCCAGCCACCTCCTGCTCATTCTCAGGTCTCACATTAGATGTCAAATTCTTTTGGAATCTTTCTTAATCCCCAATAAATTGGGTTAGAAACCTCGAAAGCACACCGTATTTACCCATCACATTCTTTCCCATGATTTCATTGCCCACTCACAGCTCCATGAAGATAGACATCTTCACGACTCAGTACCTGCTCCTAAGGACTTAATGTTGTATACACTTGGTCCAGACCTCCAACGACTTTTATAGGTGAAAAAGAGGCCACACAACAAGCCTAAGCTCTTACAGCTCTTTAGTGGCAAATGGTAAACTGGGAACCTCCATCTCTTCCCACCGTACCACTTGCTCGCCTGCTTAGTCCATACCTGGGAGCCAACACACAGAGCCTTCATTCCCCACTGCCAACGTGATACTCGGAACTTGTGCCTAATGCTCTTTCTTAGTTATCCATACTTTTCCCTTCCTTCGGCACATGGCTCAGAACTTCCCAGTGCCCCATCTGCTGTGCCTCATGTTGTTACTGTGCTGGGGTCACACAGTGTTCAACGCAGTGTTGTACGAGCAGAAGAGTCCTGGGCCTGAGCTGCCCTCTCTTACTTACGAGTCCTTGCTTTCATTTTTACTGGCTGGGCAACCCACGTGGCCTATCTAAGCTCTAAGGTTCCTTACCTGAGGGCCACGGTACCTGCCTCACCTATCTCATCAGACTGTTAAGAGAATCAAATACATGAAAATGTTCTGTTCTTTACTGTCAACCTTTAACTCCTTAAAGAAAGCCCATTGTTATTGAGGGCAAAGACTGGTCATCCCTTACTCTGAATGCTTACATTAAGCATTTTGTTTTTGTGTAGACTAGTCGCTTTCTAAAAGTAGTAAGGTACTCTGAATGCCCCTCCCCTATACTTTCTGGTCAAGTAGTTTTAAATCTGAAAATCTATAGAATATAGATTTTTTTCTTGTATTCTTAAAATAATTTTCATGTCAAAAGCTGAAACCTGCTTAATGCCTTTGAGCCAGAAGATACGACAAGGGCGCAGAGTTAGGACTAAGTTATCATTAGAGCTCCTCCACAAGGGAGCAAGGTTGGTATGTGGGTTAGTTTGGTTGCTGTCTGGAGAAAGAAGGAAATGTGAGCTTGGGGGTGCGTACACACATGCACACACACAGCTGGTTGACCGTGTTGTAGGGATAAGAGTAAGAGCTCTGTGGTGGGTGGCGGCAGAACAGATTCTTAATTGCCTGCCCTACAGCTAACTAGCTGTGTGATCCTTGGTGAGTCACCCAGCCTCTCCAAATCTCAGTACTCTAACTCACAGGGATGCTATGAAGAGCAAATCAGATAATGGATGTAAAAGTGTTTAGCCAGCTAGCTTCTTGAGTGTGAGTTACTTTGCTCTGTACAGGCATTTCCCAAACTGGTGTTCCGCAGCACCCGGTTAAATAAAAGGGCTGTGAGAAAAGTGCCTGAGCTCGTGTGAGCTGGGCCAATTAGTCTCCTAGTGCAGGTCTTCCCAAAGCGTTGTGAGTCTCCAAAGCCAAATAAGGCATTGATGTTGCAGAGTTTCCTAATATGTTCCAAAGAAAGTCACTTTAGAAAAACATAACCGTCAATCAATTCCATTTGGAAGGAAAGATCCTCATGTCATTCCCTTTCCTGGTACAGCGACTCAACAGAGAGCCGACATCACATATCTTTGGGTCATTGCGTTGTTCACTCTGAGTGCCCCATCGCTTGTGTCCCCTAACCCCAGCCCAACCCCAGCCCAGCCCCATCCGTTCCCCACCCACTTCTGCTCTGTGTCGTCCTCACAGACCTGGCCCTCATGGGCAGCACTGGCCAGCCCCTGGTGCCCTCTGGCTCCCAGGTGGGTCCAGTCAGTGGAAGACACTGCAGGAAATGAGCAGAGAAGAGTGGAGCCTTGGGGTATTTCTTCCCTGGTCCTTTTCTGATGAGCGTCCGAGTTCTGGAAGGTGCTGTGACCCTCTAGTACAGTTTCCAAATCTAGAATCAGTGGACTCTCCCCCAAGAGAGATAAATAGAATTCCAAAGATCTGCCATTTTGGAAAAGGAAAAAAATGTCTTTTTAAAAATTAACCTTTACCTGAAATTTAAGCATTTCTTTCAACTATGAAGTAAGCAATGATTTTAGTAATTTTAGTATCAGAGACCTATCACCAAATAAACATATTTTTATAGTTTGTCAACAGCTATGACAGATACATGTATCTCCAAGTACTGTCAGTCCTCATCACTCACTATCTTCAGATTATGGCATTATGAAATTTGCTTCTCATTTTGTTATTTAACATGCTAAAAAAGAGGCTCATAATTTACTATATCACAAATTTGCCTTTTAAAATATTTTTAATAACTTTATTTCAATTTTTTTTATAATTCTACTAGTTTTATTCAAAGAAGGCACACATAAATTTCTCCAGCTTGCTTAAAACCTACATGGCACAAGAAAGATCAACTCCTACCTAAAAGATCTGAATAGGCATTTCTCCAAAGAAGTTAGACAAGGGGCCAGGACACCAACACACACACACTTACCTGAACATTGTTAGTCAGTAGAGAGACACAAATTAAAACTACAGTGAGATACCACTTTACACTCAATAGGATAACTATAATCAAAAAGTCAGACAATAGTAAGTGTCAGCAAGGATGGAAGGAAATCAGAACTCTCTTACATTGCTAATAGAACTGCAAATGCTGTGGCTGCTTTGTGAAACAGTCTGATAATTCCTCAGAAGGTTAGAGTTACCATATGATTCAGAAATGCCACTCCTAGCTGTATTCCCAGAAGAAAACACTTGATCACGCAGAGTCTTGTACACAAATGTTTATAAGCAGTATTATTTGTAACAGTTGCAAAAGGCGGAAACAACTCAAGCGTCCACCAACAGATGAACAGATGAACAAAATGTGACATGTACATACATTAAACTATTATTTGGCGTTAAAAGTGAAGAAATATCTGACACAGAGTATGCCATGAGTAAACTCAGAGGACATTATGAGACACGATGCCAAGTGAAGTAAGCCCATCACGGAAGGACAAATACTGTATGATGCCACTTAACATGAGGGATCTGGAATAGCTGAATTCATAAAGACAGAAAGTAGAGTGGTGGTTTCCAGGGGCTGAGGTGCGGGGGTGCTTGAGGAGAGGGGAATGGGAAGATTCTGTTCAATGACTATAGTCTCAGCTTTGCAAGATGAGAGGAGTTCCAGAGATGGATGGTGGCGATGGATGCAGAGCAGTGTGAGTGTGCTAACACCACCCAACTGCACGCCTGCAAATGCTTACGATGGTAAATTTTATGTTGTGTTCATTTGACCCCAGTTACAGTTTTTATTTTGTTTTATTTTATTTTATTTTATTTTATTTTATTTTGTTTTGTTTTATTTTATTTTATTTTATTTATGGAGACAGAGTCCCATTCTGTTGTCCTGGGTAGAGTGCCCTGGCATGGTAGCTCATAGCAACCTTAACTCTTGGGCTCAAGTCATCCTCTTGCCTCAGCCTCCTGAGTAGCTGGGACTACAGGTGCCTGCCACAATGCCTGGCTAATTTTTCTATTTTTACTAGGGATGGGGTCTTACTCTTTCTCAAGCTGGTCTTGAACCCCTGAGCTCAAGTGATCCACCTGCCTCAGCCTACCAGAGTGCTAGGAATCCAGGTGTGAGCCACTATGACTGGCCTAAAAATAATTTTTTTAATAACAAAAATCAAAATCAGCTTTACAAAGTGCAGCTTGTCACCTTAACCTAAGCTCTCTGGATCTAGTCTGGTTTAGTTCCATATTTTCTGTCAGTCTTCGTTTTTAGCCTTGGGGAAAAGAGAGGAAATAAAAACAAATTAAAATAGCGTGCCTGCTTCTCCTCCTGCCATTCTTTATTAAATATAATATTCCTGGAATTCTCAGTTTTAGGGATCTTTGGAATTGATCTCCCATGGGTTCTGAGGGCAATGACTTTCCAACATTATAGCTCAGCAGTGTACTGTAGCATGGAGAACGGTTTGAAAATTTAATTCTGAGACCCAAAGTAAAACTTGTAAAACTCATTCCATTCGCAGTGTATTGAGAGGGAAACTGTAATGCATAAAAGACGAATTGCTTGAGGCTTAGTTTTCACCTGGTCTTTCAAACAAAAATACAAAAAGCGAGAGATAATTTTGGCAAAGCTGTGCTGAGCCAGTGCTAAGAGAGCAGGTGATAAAGAAGTAGCACCTTGGTAAAGTCAGTTTCCTTTGTTTATATCTCAGAGCATGGTAATTTACAGAGCAAGAATCACCCACAGCATGAACAGTTTTGTATTTCTGGGGACATGGTAGTCAGTCACTCGTTTAACATGTACTTGGAGAGTGCCTGCTCCATGACACGTGCAGTCTTCATGGAGCTCACAGCTCAGACACCAGCACTCAGCTGAACAAATCAATTGGAACATGCAATAACTGTGTTCTCCCTCCCCCAACCCTAGTCGTGCCTTAAATAGAAGCCCTCATATTTCTTTCAGAGATAGGTGAGGGCAGACATGGCAATTTAGAGAGTTGGTAAATAAAACTGTATAAATCAAATCCTTATAAATTACGAAGCTCAGCCCCAACTTCTTCTGTTTTGAGCTAACCAGCTCAACCTTTCAGCAGTCATCTCAGTTCAAAGGAGAGGCACACCCCCAAGCTACCCTGTACGACCATGGACCATGCTGATTATTTCATTTATGTAATTATTATTTTTGCTGATATCACTAAGATTATTGTCATTATTAACACTTCCTTAGTGCTTACTATGTAATATATGTAATGCACAAAGACATTGTATACTAGTAGGGACTAGTATTAATCTCTATCAACAAGTGAAGAAACAAAGAAGTTAGAAAATCCACCACAAATCAAACAGCTAGTAAGTGGTAGAACTAGAGTTTGAATCCAGGCAATTTGGTGCCCTAAACCAGAGCTACCCAAGGTAGCTAGCCTTTAAACTTTTTTAGACTGGTCTATGAGAAGATAAGTTTGCACCAGATCGTAAATCTGTGTACTGCTTCCTTCATCGAGAAAGTCTTGCTATGAAAAGAAAAATTCATTTAAGCTAGACACAATGCTTAGTTTTGTAGCTGATTTATATTCTGGTGCAAGCTCCTATCTCCTGTGGAACCAGTAACAAACAAACAGTTGTATACCAATGTCAGTCAGCAGGCCCTACTTGCAAGTAGCCCTGCAAAATCCACTATACTATCTGGCCTCTCAGGTTACCTTCTGTGTAAGACATAGCACCCACATTTCTTCGACAGGGCTAGGACTGTTAACCAGAGGTGTTGGGAGGAATCATTACAGGTCAAATACTATCAAAGGGTACCCCAATTACAAAGAAAATCTTAAAGGGATGAAAGGATTTCCAAGTCCCAGCCCACCCATCCTAAGAGTATTTGATATCTATAAGATATAGAAACCTCCATGGGAACAAATCCTTTCCAGACGGGTATACGAAAAGGTATCTTCCAGAGTGACAGCTGGAGCCCTTTGTAATTTAGCTCAGCTTTGAACCCACTCTAGTAGGATGCAAAATAAGCCAAATTATGGTTACTTTCTCAGAAAGAGATAAGACTTCAAGATTTGTCTTTTCTTTTATATGGATGACCTGAAGCTAAAGCCAAAGGAGAGTGCTCAATTACAAAGCATGCTTGAAATCGAATCCTGTTTCAATCAGCCAATTAGTATGGAATTTGGATGGGATAAATGCAATTTCATGTGCCAAATGTGGAAAGGTAAAGAACTGCAAACACATGCAAGTCTTTGAAGCAATTGAAATTTTGGGAGCTGGAGTTCCCAGGGGCTTATAATTTAAGAAACTGCAGTAATTTCTCTAGGGAAGCACCAAAAAAATTTTTTAAATGCAGTACGTCATCATGAAATCTTGCAAAGAACCAGGCATATTCTGAAGATGCAACTTTGCACTGAGTCTATGCTGAGAGATGGTATAGTTTAGCGGCCAAATGTGGCCGGTGATTATATTTCTGGCTATGCTGCTTACAGCTCTGTGGCCATGAGTAAAAGATGCACATCTTCTATTTCTTTATCTGCAGTGGCATCTGTCTAATAAAGATCTTATGAGGATTAACTAAAATGCTGAGCAGAGTTCCCTGCATAAAGTGATTATTCCCTAATGGTTAGCCTTGATTATCAATGCATAGATCACCCCAATTTTAACTTCTACCCTTTAAATTGAGAAAGTGTGCACCTTTCCAAAGCCTCAGTTTCGTCATCATGACATTATCTAGCACTAACCCACATTGAGCTGTTATAAGGATTACATGAGACAAGACACGAATGTTTATTATAACATAATACCTGGTATTTGATGAAAGCTTAATATGTAATAGCTGCTGTAATCATTATAACCACCTCCATCTTTACCACCTCTACCATCATCACTACCATAGCATCACCACCACCATTACCACTTCATCATCACCTCCTGTATCACCATCTCATCATCACTAGGTCCACCATTATCACTGCCATTGTCTACCTCCATTATCACCACCACCTCCACCATCACTAACATCACCACCATCACCAGCTCCACCATTAGTACCACTATCACCAATTCTACCATCACCACTTCCACCATTACTACTTCCATCATCGTAACTACCACCATTACCACAACCACCTCCACCAACATCACTACTACTGTATCACTACTGCCATTGTCTACCTCCATTATCACCACTACCTCCACCATCACTAACATCACCACCATCACCAGCTCCACCATTAGTACCACTATCACCAATTCTACCATCATCACTTCCATCATCATAACCACCACTGTTACCACAACCACCACCACCACTATCACTAGTACACAATTACATAATTATTTTATTATCACAAAGGCAAGTATGTGTCATTTGGACAGTCCCTATTCTCATAATGGCAAAAACTACTACTACTTTTCTCTCCTCCATTTCAGGATCACCTTCTTCCAGAATATTTGAGAGAAAGATTTTCATCACACATTCATTGTGAAATTGGTCCACTCTGTCCCAGCTCCTCCACTGTAGGGATTGCACTCAACATGCTACACGCTAGAGCCAGAAACCTAGGCAATTCTGTGTCTTCTTCAAGGCTATAATATGGTTCTATGTCTGTGTCTACTTGTCATTGTAAATGCCACTTTCTAACATCTTGTTTCCTTGTACAGCATCATGCACTAGAAAGAGCTTGGACTTAAAGTCAAGCCTGGGTCCAAATCATGACCTTGTCTCCAGCTTTATTATGTTAGGTGTGTCAACTTACCTTTCTGATTTCCAGGTTCTTCATTAGTGAAAATGTCATTTATAATATTCACTTCACAGGATTTAGGCAGGAGACATGAGTAATAAATGAGGTCATGACTATAAAGTACTTAGAACTTTATTTAGCATAAAACAGGTGCTGAAGAAATGCAAATCTCCTTCCTTTGTCAAAGTTTGGGCATCACGGGGTTGCTCAGTCCATAACCCCGTGATGCCCATACTTTGACAAACATCAGAATCACCTGGAAATCTTGTTAAAATCTAGATTTCTGACCCTCACCCCATGGTTTTCTGATTAGATAGGTTTGGAATTAATCCCAAGAATCTTCATTTCTGACAAGTTCCTTCACCCACCAGTAATACTACTTGTTCTGTTGGTCCTGGACTCAAACACTGAAAATCATCACTGTAAAGAGATGCAGAAAGAAAAAGGAAGAAAAGTGATCCCGAAAATTTGAGGTTAAAATTCTAGCACACATAAATTTTGTTTTTTAAAAAATATAAGCATTCAACCCACCTGCTCTTCTTTAAGAAAAAAAAAATAAAGCATCTCAATAAAGACCCAAGGACAAAGATTGTATGCATAATGTTTTCACTGTAGTGAATGTTGCCAATGTTCTCTCATGTGCACCAATGACCTGTGTGATTTTACTCCTAATCAATAGCACCTGAGTCTTTTTACCTGCTTTGAAAGTGCTCTGAGATTACATTTTCCTGAGTTAAGCCTTTAACTAGTGACCAGTGAATACAGGAAAACAAACACTCAGGTCACTTGCCCTAGCTAGCAATGACTTTCAGGTGTGATCTACCCATTCACTACAAGAACTAGGCCAACATTACCCTCAATGGGACTTTGATTGATATCACTCTATATCTTTGACCTTTATTTTCAGGTCACAACTCTTTAGTTCCCTATAACTTTAACTTGAGATTAATTTCTTTATTATTTTATGTATAATTGAAACATAACAGTTATACATATTTATGGGATACAATGTTATATTTCCATACATGTATACATATAATAATCAAATCAGGTTAATTCATATGTCCATCACTTTAAACATTTACTATTTCTTACTGATGAAAACATTCAAAAGCATTTTTTCTATCTATTTTGTAATATACAATACATTAACTATTGGTAACTTTACCCATCCTACTCTGTGATATAACATCAAAACTTCTTCTTCCTAGCTGGTGTCATGGCTCACACCTGTAATCTTAGCATTCTGGGAAGCTGAGACAGGTGGATTGCTCAAGCTCAGAGGTTGAAGACCAGCCTGACCAAAAGCGAGACTCCATTTCTACTCAAAATAGAAAAACTGACAGATAATTTGTCTTATTTTTTGTAAAGAAAAGGTCTAACTGTGTTGCCCACACCTCAAGTGATCCTCCTCCTGCAGCCTTCCAAAGTGTTGGGATTACAGCTACCATGCATGGTTTGTAGAATGAGTTTGGAAAATTTTTCCCTCTTTCAATTTTATGAAATAATTTGAGAAGTATTGATATTAGCTTTTCTTTAAATGTTTGGTAAAATTCAGCAGTAAAGCCATATGGTCTGGGCTTTTTTTCTTTTTTTCTGATAGGAGATTTTTATTACTAATTCAATTTTGTTATTCACTAATCTCTTTAGATTTTCTAAAGCTTTTCTTCATAATTCATGTTGATAAGTGGTATATACTCAAGAATTTATCCAATTTTTCTAGGTCTTCTAATTTGTTGGCATACAGTTGTTAATAACAGTCTAATGACTTTTTATATTTCTGTTTTGTCTTTCTGTGGTGCTAGTTATATCAACTCCTTTTCTCTCTGTTTTTATGTATTTGTCTTCTCCCTTTTTTCATAGTCTACTTAAGTGTTTGTCAATTTTGTTTATGCTTTCAAAAAAACAAACTCTTTTAATGGTCCTTTGTGTTTTTTTAGTCTCATTTATTTCTGCTCTTATCTTTATTATTTATTTCTTCTCCTTATTTTAGGATTGGGTTTACTCTTGCTTTTCTAGTTCCTTGAGTTGCAACATTAGATTGTTTATTTGAGATCTTTCTTTTCTTTCGTTATGTAAGCCTTACTTGCTCTAAACCTCCCTCTTAGTCCTACCTTTTTCTGTATCTTGTAAGTTTGGGTACGTTGTGTTTCATTATCATGTATCTCAAGAGATGTTACAATTTCCTCTTGATTTCTTTATTGACTCATTGGTCATTGGGAGCCTGTTATTTAATTTCCACATATTTCTACAATTTCAAAAGTTTCTCTCGTAATTGATTTCTAGTTTTATTGCATTGTGTTTAAAAAAGACATTTGATATAAATTTCAATTTTGTGGCCTACTATCTAATCTATTCTGGACAATGTTCCATGTTCTGTTGAGAAGAATGTATGCTCTATAACATTTGGGTAGAATGTTCTGTAGATATCTGCAGGAAGAATGGGGACTGAAGAACCTATTCTTGGCAAGGGAAAGCACCAGAAAAAGAGGAAAACTAAAAAGTAAGCTGAGTGAGTCAGAACAAAGAAAAGTCAACTAGTTTACATTTAAGCTAGCCATTGCTAGCAAGCTTCCTGCCTTTTCTAAAATTCTAGCCTAGGAGGCACCTGTGGCTCAAAGGGTTAGGGCGCTGGCCCCATATGCTAGAGGCAGTGGGTTCAAGCCCAGCCCTGGCCAAAAACTGCAAAAAATAAAATAAAATAAAAATAATTAAAAATAAATAAAAAAAAAATAAATAAATAAAATTCTAGCCTATTGGGGATACAGCTTATAAACACCTGTGTCGGGTCTGTGAGCACTCTCAGGAAAAATGGCCATAGACTAGACTGTGGCAAAGACCTAGAAAAATACATTAACTGGGTCATTTCCTGCCTAGTTAACAGGCAAAGCAAATACCCATTGTGGAGATTTGCATTTGCCTGGGGCAGAGATCAAGGGAGTAGCTCAAGCCCTGAAGTACGGGCAGAACATCTTACATCCCTTATTGCAGAGGAAGATCCTCTGTGGTTGTGATGGAAGAAAAATTCTCCCTCCCACCAATTCCTGGGAGGAGATTAATGCCAGTGGCTTTTTACTCTACAGGGAACTAGTAGAGTTTAACACCTCCCTAGAAATCTGTGTGTGTGATCTCAAGAGGGAGACTCTCCCAATACAACTTTCAGATTTCAGATTTCTCAAGGCTACTCAAACCCTTAAATAATAACAATAGGAGCTGATATGCCCACTCATAGAAACTGCTGGCATCTTTGTTCCCTCCCTCATCTTATCCTCTGGGCAAATAGACTTCAATAAAAGCAGAGTGGAGCAAACACTCTGGGACATTGCTAGAATCCCACAAATGGACAATGGACTCCTGAGTTCCCACCTTTAATACTATTCTGTGTCTCATGTCTCTTTCTTTGCCATCATTTCTAACTCTATATTTCTTCAGTCAGTTGCTGCCACTTCCACAGGTCTTAGCAGACCCTGTCCCCAGGGTGGGACCCTGACAGATTTCTATTAGGTCCATTTGGATTTGGTCTAGGATACAGTTTAACTCTTCCATTTCTTTGTTAACTTTTTGTCTGCATCATCTGTCCATTGCTGAAAGAAGAGTTGTGAAGTTCTCTACTATTAATGTATTGGTGTCTATCTCTCCATGTGGGTCTCTTAATATTTGCTTGAAATATTTAGGTGCTCTAATGTTTGGTGCACATATATTTACAATTGTTATATCCTCTTGCTGGATGGATTCCTTTATCATTGTATGACTTTCCTTATCTCATTTTACAACTTTTTTTTTAATCTGATATCAGTATAGCTATTCCAGATCTCTTTTGGTTTCCATTTGCATGAGATTTCTTTTCCTATTTCTTCACTTTTAATATATTCATGTCCTTATATATAAATTGAATTTCTTGCAAGTTTTTCTATCTACTTTTCATTCTATGTCATTAAATTGGAGAATTTAATCCATTTACATTTAAGATAATTATAAGTAGAGTCTTACTACTGCCATTTTGTTATTTGTTTTCTAGTAGTTTTGTAGATTCTTTCTTCCTCTCTAGCTGTCTTCTTTTATGGTTGAATGATTTTTATTTTTGGTGATTCCATTATAAGATTTTGCTTTGTGGGTTACTATGAGGCTTACAAAAACATTTTGTTGTTATAACAAGGCATTTTAGGCTTATAAGAACTTAACTTTGATTGTAAAGATAGAAAAAAAAAAAAATGATAAAAACTATACACTTTTTATATTTTAACTCCATCTCCTCCACACACTTTTCGAATTTTTGATTCCCCACTTTTCATCTTTTTATATTTTCTTATTTATTATCAAATTAATATAGTTATTGTTATTTTAGCAATTTTGACTTTTAGTCCTTAGACTAACAATATAAATGGTTTGTGCATCACATTTATAGTATCTAATATTTATTTGTCTGAATACTTACTCTTACCAGTGACTTGTACACCTTCAGAGGTTTTCTTGTTACATGTTATCACTTCTTTCTTTCACTTCAAAGAACTCTCTTTAGCATTTCTTATAAAACAGTTCAGGTGGCAATAAAACTCTCAGCTTTCTTTGTCTGGAAAAGTCTATCTTTCCTTTGTTTCTAAAAAATAGTTTTGCTGGGGACATCATTCTTGGTTGACAATCTTGTTTTTTTTCTTCAGCACTTTGAATATACCATTGCAATCCCTTCTGTCCTGTAAGGTTTCTGCTGAGAAGTCTACTGCCAAGTGAATAGGAACTCCCTTATATATTAATTGCTTCTTTTCTCTTGCTGCTTTTAGAATCCTCTCTTTGTCTTTGACATTTGAGAGCTTGATTATGATAGGGATTATTTCAGGGTCAATCTGACTGGTGACCTTTGACCTTCCTATATCTGAATATTTGTATCTTTCTGTAAGGTTGGGAACTCTTCTGTTACTAGCTCTTTGGCCTTCTCAAGTCTCTGTTGAGTCCCAATAACCTGAATATTTGCTCTTTTAATGCTGTTCTATGGTAGCTGTAGGCTTTCTTTATTCTTTTTTTATTCATTTTTCTTTTTTCTCCTCTGACTATGTATTTTCAAATACCATGTCTTCAAGCTCACTAATTCTTTTCACTCCTTAACTCTATTGATGTTCTTTTTTCATTTTTCATATGCTTATATATTTTTCATTTTCAGGATTTCTGTTTTTTTATTATTATTTCAATCTCATTAAATTTATCTCATAAATTACTGAATTGTCTGTCTATATTTTATTGAAATTTACTGAATTTTCCTAAAAAACTATTTTGAATTCTCTAAAAGATCACACATCAACATTGCCTTAAGGTGTCTTATTTTGGCCATTTAGTAAAGTCATGGTTCCCCAAATGTTCTTCACACGTATGGGCACACAATGACATATGCACATTGAAGGATTAGGTATTTATTTCAATCTTTTCATCCTGTCTTTTTTGTACCCATCCTTCCATAGATTCTAAGCAAACACATTATTACATGCTTGGAATCACTTTCTAATAATTCACTTTTACACAAATTTTCAGCTTAGTTTCTGCTTTGGGGGAACTCATCCTAAGATATATAGTATTATGATAAAATAAGAGAAAGAATGAATTGGAAAGGAAGGACAGAAGCTCCAAAATGAATCCAAGGGAATCAGAGCAAAATATGGAGACATCCAGGTTTAAAGACATTGGAGACATCCAGGTCTAAAGACAAGAAAGCAAAGACAAATACACACATAAAGAGAAGAAGAAAAAGAAAGACCAGGCGGCTGTGATATCTGAAGGGAGTATTAAGCATTAAGTTACAGTGCTCCATGAAACCTTCCCACCCCCTTGAACTATGACCTGTCAGCCCATTATTAAGTTCTTTAAGATGAGCCACTTCTCCCAGTTTCTCAAACAAATTTAATTCCTAGTCTGATTTTAGCAGTCCACCAAGGGAATTACTCCCTTTACAACCATTTCACTGAACAAGATAGACCTGTTCATTTGCCCTGATGATATATCATTAAAACCTAATTCTGTACCACTCTAAAAAATTAAGATGGGTTTTCCTTTTCATGGCTACAAACATCTGGCTGGTAACTTTCTCCTTCTTCATTCAGCCCCAGACAGAACCACAATGGGCAAGATAATCCCTGTTTTTGTCAAGGATTATGAATTTCCCACTGGAGACTCTAGAATCTTGTCACCTGCCTCCAACACTCAGATGAATTCAAGCTCATGCTTATCCCTAAGGATCTTCATTTGCCTAAAACCAAAAGTTTATAGATTTCTGGACTCCAGTAACACAATGACTCTTCTTTGCTGACCTCAAAATAGCAAATATAGATAGTCTGTGTGTTTGTTCTGAGCCTCAGTGGTAGAAATTCCAAATTAAGATGTATTTGTGGCTTCAACATCTAGGCGATCAGTGAAATTTTCCATCAACTTCATTAGATCCAGGAAGGTTCAGGGAAAAGAGACTGAGATTTGGTTTTTAAGTTTCACTCCAGCTAGACAGGCATACTTTGTGGTCCCTCATTATGCCACAGCCAATCTCACCTCCAGGGCTGCCTGGGCTAGACTCCTCCCCTGCTCTTTTTCTTCTGGCTCCTGTTGCCCTCACCTCCATGAGAAGAGAAACCCCCCCCCCCAGCTTCTCCATAAAAGACATTGTCTCACAACTGGCTCCCATCCCCTGTCACAATCACTCCTTTTGTTCTCCTCTCACCACTGCTCCAAACAATAAACATCTTTCTTATTCACTACTGTTTAACCACAAAGCCTCACATTGTTTCTGTAGCAAAATAGGTACTTAAAAATTAGTTTGTTAAATAGACGAATGAATAATTACTCTTCTGCCACTTATAAGCCATGTGACCTTGAGTTAAGTTTTCTTATCCATAATATAGGATAAAGGTCTTCTGTGAAGATTCAAATTTTTAAAAGATCTATAGAAGCATCTAGTATATGGTCTCTGCTATTTGATAGGTACTCAATTTCTCCATTTCTACGTTCAAGCACAGGACGGCTCATGTGTGCTGGAAATTCTGTTTGACAGCCCTGGAATCCATTTCAAATACAGTGGAATGGAAGAAATGGAACAATTCACCAGAGTTGTGTAGTAACAATAAATGAACCAACCAATGAGTGTGAGAAGCACGCCCACACACCTCTTCCCAGAAATGCCATTTTATCCAAGCCTCAACCTGTAGAGAAACCTCTCTTGCTTTTCTCAGACATTATGTACTGTTTTCAAGGACTGTTAAATCAAAGGCAAGGTGAAAATCACTGTCATTAAATGGCAGAAGAAAAAAATTCTTGAACTGAAATTCTATCAAGGGAAAACAACATGAAAATATTTCTTGAAACATTTCCATGCTATTAAAAAAGGAAGCAACTCTCCATTACCATATTTATTACCAAAGCAAACTTCCTTTTAATCTATTACTTTGTTCATCTCTGATTTTCAGCAATGCATGTCTCCCTGACATCTAATTTCCATAACTGCTTCACAGAATTCAAAGAGAACAGATCTTTGAATCTTCCTAATATTATTAATAAATGCTAAGTGGGTATAACAAAATTAATGAGAAAACGTAATAATTCTCCTATTGGAATTTCCTTTCCCTGTAGTTCCCAGAGGGAGAATGTTAGTGCGCACTTTCTGGAGACAATATTGTTTAATGGAAACTTTGCAAAAATTAGAATTAGCCCTTTGGTGAACAGGGATCTTTAATTTAATTTGTTTTTACTGCCAGAACACAGGGAGTTACTCACAGTGGATTGCACCAGCAGGCAGCCTGTAAGAATTAAGTTTTGTTGTGATCACCAGGGTAATGACTTCTCCAAGGCCCAGTGTTTGGAGAACAGCATGGTATAGTTATTATGGGAATTGTAAATGGCATTAATAAAGTCCTAGTGGAGCAATCGCATTGCAGAGCAGCCATATAAACACGGAGGCCAGTCACTCTTCACAGACTTGAGAGAAGGGAATGGCTGTAATGTGTTGGGGGAGGGGAGGAGGCAGAAATTCCAAAGAAGAAGAAGAAGAAGAAGAAGAGAAACAGGGGAAAAGGAGGGGAAAATGAGACTTCTTTTTTTTTTTTTTTTTTTGAGACAGAGCCTCAAGCTGTCACCCTGGATAGAGTGCTGTGGCATCACAGCTGACAGCAACCTCCACTTCCTGGGCTCAAGCAAGTCTCCTGCCTCGGCCTCCCAAGTAGCTGGGACTGCAGGTGCCCGCCACAACGCCCGGCTATTTTTTGGTTGCAGCCGTCATTGTTGTTTGGCGGGCCTGGGCTGGATTCGAACCCGCCAGCTCAGGTGTACGTGACTGGTGCCCTAGCCCATTGAGCCACAGGCGCTGAGCCGAGACTTCTTGCTTTTACTTGAATTTTTTCCCCTTAAAATGTGTCTCCATTTTAAAACACAAAATAAGAACATTTTGTTGCTACTACCAGTATGCTTTCCTGATACTGGTGCTCCTGCTTCCAATTTAGTAATATACATACCTCTCTAGAGGCATCTGGGGAAGATAAGGTTTAAATGCAAAAATGCCATTTCTCAGTATCTACCCAAAAGAGTTGAAAGCTGGGACTCAAACAGGTCTTTGTACACCCCTGTCCATAGCAGCATTGCCCACTGTGGCCAGAGCTGGAAACCACCCAAGGGTCAAATGTTATATTCTATGCCATGGGTTTTATCACAATAAAGAAAGAAGGTGGAGATAGGGGGCCCAGGCCCTAGGACTCTCTCTTCCTCTTTACCCCTCATCCTTCTCCCCTCTCCTGTGTAACTCTCAATTTCCCCCACCCTGACCTGAGGGTGGGGGACAGAGGCCTCTGGCTCCGGTGTGTGGGTCTCCCTGTGTTGCTATCTCTCTCCCTTCTTTTATCTTGTTGATTTTATTTGTTTTTGCATTAAAATGAAAAAGGTGTTTAAAATCATTGCACGGAAAGAGATCCTGGTTCTTTCAGGAAACATTTTTTCTGAGGCGTCTTAATTACCACTGTCAGAAGTGGTCGTTTGTTAGCAGAATAAATTCACTTGGATTTGGTTCATAAGAAATGGCAGCCAAACTCATTTTACACCCACCTCCAAAGATAAATCAGCTTCCGACTGGCAATTGTCACCACCAACCCAAGGTCATGGGACTGAAATTGGAAGCTGGCCTATCTTTTTGACATGGAGACAAGTTTGAGGATCTCTTAAACCTGAGAGTGAACGTGAAACATTAGCAAGGAAACCAGGATTTTCCCTCATGTTTGCAAAATACCTCGTAAGATAAACTCTTAAGAGAGAAAGTAAAGACTCGGGTACTTGAAGGATTTTGATTTAAAGATTGAGAGCTGTGGAAAAGTTTTTCGCCAAATTAAAGAAGATTCTAATAAAATTTGTGCACACAACTGGGATTAGAAAAGTATCAAGTTGCTTATTCCTAGACACTTTGGGGATAGCTTACTCTCAATTTTCTTATCTTACAGGGAAGAAATAATACCAAAACACAGGTTAATTTGATTTATTTTCCCCACCCCTCTCAAACAAAATACAAAGTGGATAAATAATAACATTATTTGGCTGGAGGGACGCCAGAACTTTTTCTTTTCTTTTCTTTTCTTTATTCTTCAAATTTCATATGGCTCTTTTTTTCTCAATGAGAAAACATTACTTAACATTATCTAACATTGCTAAGATTAGCTGTTTTGATAAGGAACTCTATTTCCATTTGTAGATTTTCAACGAAAAAAAGACACCTCCACGTGTTTTACAGGTCATCATCCCATGCTGCCGTGTAACCAGGCAACGTGGCGCTATCCTACACCTGGTAGTTGTTTGTGACTAAATTTTAAAGAAATGAACCAAGAGTTTCAGGGGCAATGAGTTTAGGGAAATGCGTCTGTGAATTAAAAACAGCAAAACATCCTATCACTGTTTTCCAGGACTGGATTAAGACCTTCAGAGAGCCTGAACTCTTAAAAAGATTATGCTACTCCTTTCCTTTTGTGATTCAAAATACAATAAAAACAAGAGTAAACTGCCCCCATTGCTATTATTATTGAAGCATTATTGTTTGCATTGCCTGGGCTTTGCCAGGATTAAATGGCACACTCTGGAAGTCCAAGTCACGCTTAGGCCACCCAGGTGTTAAAACAAGGCATGAGGCACGAAGCCTGTGCAAGCAGTTCCCACAGCTCAGCCTGCACTCAATGAAAACACTAAACCAGATGCAATTGATCCTGGATTTTCAATCATCTCACATGGCCTAATTGGATCGACCATTTTAATGGAACTGTCTCATCAATTCAAGCAGCCAGTCAATCAACTCCAACAATCCGTTTAACCCATCTCCTGCTCCCCCTCCCCTAACAGGACAATGATTTGAACGTATGGAATTCACAGGTTGTTTTCACATCATGTACACACGGCCTTAATGACGAAATTGGACCCGTGCCACTGCTGAGCTCATCGATTTTACAGAAATCACTCCCTAATATGTGATCTCCCCAGCTTCTTTCAAATAAAATAAAGTAAGAATCAGTTGGTTTACTACCACAGAGTGCCTTGGCCTGAGGCTTTTGAGGATCATAGAATCCAGCCTCTAAAATGTCTTCGCACAGATTCTGCCAACCTCTCTTCAGATATCGATAGACAACCACGCAGTAAACTGTAGCTCCCACGTGCATTCACGTGAGTGTCTGTGCTTGGCCAGGAGACATACACAGCACTCTGTGCTGTTTTTCCTCATAAGTATACTTGCCTGGCTCCTCATTTATTTATTTCAAAACTATGGTGGGCTTAGTACAGAAAGGATCCAAGTGTTCCGTAGTCAGCCCCTCCTGGCCACATGTAAAGTCCCAAGGGCCCATTAAAAAGTGGTTATAGCACTTGCACATAAATTGCCAGAGTGTGTAAACTGATACAACTTCTATAGTAGGCAATTTGGCAGGAATCTATCAAAATCACAAACACATACACTCTTTGTCCAGAAAGCCCACTTGTCGGAATGTGTCCCACAGATAAACATACTCTCAAATTCACAGAATAACCTAAATACAGGATTAGTCCCTGCAGCTTTAGCTCTAATAGCAGAAGGTTGCAAACGATGCCAGTGTCTGCCGGTAGGTGACTGGCAAGATACAGGACTGTAAAATTGCACTGTGGAACAGCATGCAGCCCTCCAACGATGAGACTGGGCATTAAATGTGGAGCAACCTTTTAGACACAATGAAAACTTTCTCAGACTCAGGATGAAAACAATTATCTAGAGCAAGTTTCCATTTGTTTATTTTTAAAGGAGAAATTCGTTTTTGCATTTTCTGTTTTATGTATAATGAGGCTCTGGAAAAAAGTATAAGAATTAGTGAATGCTTCCAGCAAGAACTCTGGTGGGCCAGAGCCTGCGGACTTCCAGAAGCAGGCGGAAGGCATTTTATCATATTCTCCTTTTTTTTTTTTTGAGACAGAGTCTAGTTTTGTCTTCCTGGGTAGAGTGTCGTGACGTCAGAGCTCACAGCAACCTCAAACTCTTCGTCTCAAGCAATTTTCTTGCCTCAGCTCCCCAGGTGGCTGAGACTACAGATGCCCTCTACAACGCCTGGCTATTTTTAAAGACAAGATCTCACCCTTGCTCAGGCTGGCTTCAAACTCCTGAGCTCAGATAATCCACCCGCCTCCGCCTCCCGTAGTGCTGGGATTACAGGCATGAGCCACCACACCCGGCCATTGAGTTCTCCTCTTCTTAATTCAAATCAGTCTTGACGCATGACAGACCCTTGGGTGCTAAAAAGAACAGGCAGCTCCAAGTCGAGGGTAGGTTAGATGTCATCAGGGATGGATTCTCCTCTTTCCAACTTCTGGGATGGTCTCAAATCTGGAACCTGTGACAATGTCATTAGATGGTTTTATTGAGGAAGATGTGGGGAAAGACCTAAAGATCTTCCCATTCTCCTATTTCCTGTAGCTGGAAAAATTAATTCCATCTCATTCAATTAAAATAATAACTTTTAGACTCAGTGCCTGTAGCTCAGTGGCTAGGGCACCAGCTGCATACACCAGAGCTGGCAGGCTTGAATCCAGCCCGGGCCTGCCAAACAATGATGACAACTACAACCAAAAAATAGCCGGGCGTTGTGGTGGGCACCTGTAGTCCCAGCTA
>CAUYRH010177525.1:0-16943 GCA_963574655.1 Perodicticus potto
GATATAATTTACCAAATGGAACTGGCTGAACTGCAGAATTGTGACTCTCTGAAAGACACATTCAAGTCAAGCAGCCTTCCTAATTTCTATGCATCTCTCCCCTCTGAGACATATCCTAATCTCAGGAACCATGCACTCAAAAAGGCAACCATCTTTGGCACACTTACGTCTGTGAACAGACTTTTTCCAGAATGAAACATCTGAAATCTCCAACCAAATCTAGACTAACTGATGCACACTTGCATCACTTGTTACAACTAGCAGTGACAAATATGGAACTAGACATTGACCATCTCATTAGCCAAAAGCAGGCCCATAGTTCCCATTGAAATACTGGTAAGTTTGTTGATTTAACTTTATTTGTTCTTCATTTCAAATATTGTATTTGTCCCCTTTTATTTTTTTACTTCAAAATAAGATATGTGGAGTGTGCATCGAAATTTCTTCATAGTTTTTTTTTAAAACTATAGTCCGGCCCGCCAGCAGTCTAAGGGACACTGAACTGGCCCCCTGTTTAAAAAGTTTGAGGACCCCTGATCTAGATCCTCTGAGCATCTCAAGCAGAGAAGGCCTCTTTTCCTTTTTTCAAATCTCCAGTAATACTTAACACAGATTATTGATACACAGAATTATTTTTTAAATATCTGTTAGCTGGAAGGAATTTAAGAAATAAAAATATATATATATAACTGGGGACCCATCTAAGAATCCCCTAGATATATCCTAAATCATAAGATACTAATGATGGTGCCTTACAACTTTGTGTTTTCATGTTCCCTTCGCCCCAGAACTAGCAAGGCTGTGCACATTTAAGAAAAATCAGTGGCAAGACCTCTTTCAATTAAGAGCTTGGTATATAAATGCAGAGATTCAACTTTGGCCTTTGAACTTCAGCATGGTAGCTCCTGGACACCTGCATAGGGGACTTGTAGGTAACACAAGTTGTACTGCCTTAATGTAGAGGTTCTTCAGGGAACAACGTGGAACTTATTGGATCCTCCTGAATCCTACCCCAGCAGAGCAGGGAGTATTCCTTAGTGACAGAAACCTTATAACCTGTGACGCTGGAGTTCAGATCTCCCTAGTCCTCACTCTCAGGACACTACCAGTGTCAGTGTGGTTAGTGTCCCTTGGGCCAGAGTAGAGCCTAGAGGTTGCAAACCAACAGGAACATCTCCCACCCCGGGGCCTACAGAGCTCTGAGGGCCCAGACCTCAGAAGAAGCCACATTTTGTTGTTGAGTCCAAAAGTCCCATTCAGGGCAAAAAGTTTGAGAAAAAGTAAAAGGAATCAGAAGACAGGAAGCTCTGGAATGAAATGGGGGTTAAAATAAGGTCAGAAAGGTTGGATGCAGACAAACATTTGCCATGAGGAAGGTTAGAAAGGCCAAGACTCATTTAGATTGAACTTGTCCAGCGATGGGTGCCAAGTTTTAAAGGCTGGAACAAAGTTACCCAGGGGATGACTCTCTGAGGAAAGAAGAGTTGGAGTCAAGGAAAAGGCTTCTAAATTTGCCTTAAACTTTTGGGCCAAAGTACTATAGAGAATAGAAGTGATACAAGGGTGATGACAGAAAGCCCCAGTTTTTTTGCAGAATTAGGTAACATTCCCCAACTGGGGTGGCAGCCAGACATCTCACCTTCACTTGGAAATAGACCCTGTCCCCTTGAACACAGATAGACTGAGCTAACCACAGCTTCCCCCCACTCCCCAGGCCACAGGGCTTCATGTCAGGAATAGGTGCATAATTCCAGCCAGGCCAGGGGCCTTCTTCAATGACTTGCCAGGTGGTTGTTAGGAAAGAACAATTTCTGTATTCCTTGCTGCAACTGTAAGGATGTGACCCACGTTGTGAATGGTCACATTCTCCTGCTCCATCCCATGGGAAGAGGTAGGGAGCCTGGGATCAAGCTTTAGAAAGAAGTGGAGATGAAAGAGGGAATCCTAGCAGGCTGAAACCCTTGGTCCCAGGAGTTGCCCGGGTTTGTATAGCTCTTCCTTGGAATTCACAAACCACACTAGTAACTCTCCCTGTGTCTTAGTCTGCTTGAAGTCAGTTATCGTTAACAAAAAGTCTAGCTGATTCATCAGATGTCTATATAACCAACCAACAAAAAGTGAGTCAAAGCATAGCTTGGCTCCTGCTTCACCTCCTACACCATATTTTCTGGACATAAGTGATCCCTTCCTGATATATCACATCACCCAGCATCATCAGCATCACCCCACACTTTCCTGGCCTCTTGACCATAATGTGGGAGGTCACACTTTTGGTGTCCCTTAGGCCACAGAACATAGAGGAGAGCATCCAGCTGTAGGAGACAGGCAAAGGCGTTGCATTCAGGGGAGTCCAACCTTGATTCCTTTCTGCTGCACATCGGAAGAAGAGGAGCTGTCTTGGGCTACACATTAAATCAACAGACACTAATGACATTAAATCAACAAACACTAATGAAGGCTGATGAGCAAAAAAAAAAAAAAGGTCCAATCTGTGAACACTTTTGGAGATACCTAACACCACAGATAAGCAAAACAGGCCTCCAATAATCTGCATGTGGCCCATGGGCTCAAGCTGAACACAATTGAAGGGACTCTGAAAACTGAGCATGACAAAAGTCTCCCCTCCTCCCAGTTTGCCAGTTTTATTATTGTTGCTCCAGAATAATATCCACATGGCAGATAATATTCACAGGCCTACCATTCACAAGGAAGTTCAAAGAGTAAGGAAGAGAAGACAAATTCTAGAATAATACTCTTATTCAATCAAGCAATGAATCATGTATTTTGGCTGGAGTGAAGTCATTAAGAAAATACCCTCAATGCATCCCCAACAATAAAAAAAAAAAAGAAAGTTTCCAGTATACTGTAGAACATAATTTAAATGTACCACAGAAGCTTAAGTGTGCCGAGACATTAAAAAGTTCAAAAAACCCTGCTCTACAGCCTTTCCTGCTGAAGTCTAAGGGACATCTCCTGTTCTCCAAATCAGCTTCCCACAGACCCCATTGGCTTGACCTCATGATGTGTTGAGCAACAAGCAAATCAATCCATAAACATTTCCCAAGGACCAATCACATGCAAGATGCTGCACTAGGCTCTGAGGGTTCACAGCGACACTCTAGGGATAGTCTTGGCCTCAAGGAGCCAACAATTGATGACAGTAATGGCAGCAGGAATACCAGAAGAAACCAGAGGAGCACAGGGGTGATCAGTATTCCCATTTTATAACTGAAGAAACAGACACTCTAAGAAAAATCTATCTTGCTCAAAATTCCATAAAAATTAAGTGACTGGGACTTAATCTCAGATCCAAATTTCAAGTCTCTGCTCTTAACATCTTTGTTTAATAAATGAGAAACCTGTTTACAAAGAGCAACCTAAGATACAGACATAGATAACGTAAGTAGATAGAGATATGTGCACAGGCACACATGTGATGAAATATTAATGTGTAGAGAATCTGAGTGAAGGGGTATAAGGGCTCTTTGTATTGTATTTTAAACTTTTATAGGTTCAAAATTACTTCTAAGTGAATTATTTAATTAAAAAAGTATGCCTATCTTGGGGCACTTTCACTATTGCTGAATATTAGTTGAGTATTTTTTCACCTATGCCACTTTGATGGGAGAAAATGATTGCTGTGATTAGCATTCCTTTGTTAATGAACACAGCTTTTCACTGTTTTCTTTGCTATTTGCATTTTTACTTTTAGTCAATTATCTGTGATTTTTTTCACTTTTTCCAATGGGTGGCGTGGTGAACACTGTGATGCCCCACCCTGACCCCATCTTCAGGGCTGCCACCTTCATTTTCCAGCTGCTGGGAACAGGAGCTGCCAAGCTCACAGTTGCATCCTTCCTGGGAGTTCTCTCCACCCACAGTGATCTGTCTCACCCATGCTTATTCCCCCTCCCAGAGAGCAGCCCATGACCAGTGACCAGCCAATTGGTAACACAAAGTCCTAGCCCCCTGGGCTGAATAGTAGACAAGTCTAAATGGCATCTCACTTCCCAATAAAACCAGTAAGACCTCAGGGGCAACCACTTTGTGTATTACTAGCATCTCTCTCTGCCCTCACTTCCTTACAAGTGAATCTCTAGATAGTGAGTGCTCCTCAATAAATCTTCTGCACCATCCTGGCATGGACATGGAGAGGGGGGAACTCTTTTATACTGTTGGTGGGACTACAAATTCATACAGCATCTTTGGAAAGAAGTATGGAGAATCCTCAAATAACTCCCATTTGAGCCCATAATTCTGCTACTAGGCAGCTACCAAGAAGAAAAAAATCATTTTATCATAAAGACATTTGCACTAGATTATTTATCAATTTACTTAATTTACTATCACCAGGATGTGGAAACAACCTAAATGCCCATCAACTCAGGAATGGATTAACAAGCTGTGGTATATGTATACCATGGACTACTATTCAGCCATACAAATAATGGAGACTTTACATCTTTTGTATTAACCTGGATGGAGTTGAAACACATTCTTCTTAGTAAAGTGTCACAAGAATGGAAAAGCAAATATCCAACATACTCAATACTAATATGAAGCCAGTAGACAATCTAATATACGCCCACATAGAAGTAAAATTCAACTCAATCCAATGCAAGGTGTGGGGAGGGGGAACAAGAAAGGGAGGAAAGGGGAGTTGTTGCGCTCCCACTTAATGGGCACAATGTAGAGGTAGACAGCACACTTTTTGGGTGTGGGACACAACTAAAGAGGGACTGTACCTAACAAATTCAAATATTGTGACCTGCTTATTTCTATTCTCACATTAACCTAAAATATAAATAAATAATAAATAAATTAATAAATCTTCTGCACACAACTCTCTCTCTAAGTCTGTTTCCTAGAAAATCCCAAGACAGAAAGTGCATATTTTACTTACTGATGTATAATGATATGAGCCACCTGTATTATCATTAAAATGTGAACTTCTCAACAAATTTTTTCTAACAGAATTCAAAATGGTCACTGCTAATCAACTTACTATTATCACTAATTATCTCTTACATTGCATGACTAATACTTACAGAGAACATACTTCATGCTTTTCAAAGGCATGTATGTGTGTTCCACCTGATTCTAATGTTCTTAACCGTGAAGTCATGAGCTCTGGAGCTCAGAACCTGGCTGTATTCACTCAAATGTGTAACTTACAAAACTAGCTAATCTCTCTAGGCTTCAGTTGTCTCATTTATCAGGTGGGGATAGTATTAGTTCCTACCCCATAAGCTAAATTACCAGGTGGTGATCAAATTAGTTAATTAATGTAAGATAATTTCTGCTATATAGTAAATACTTAGATCTTCACAACCATATGATGATATGAACTACAGTTAGTGCCCAAGGCCATTCATTGTAAGTGCCCAAAGTCACACTAACTCTTACATAGAGTCCAGTTCATAAGTACAATATAACAGATTTTTTAAAAAGCATCAGTAGTACAGAGGGTTGCAATTGTTGCTCCTATTATGATTCAGAGTTATACAATCATATATAATCTCATTCAAATCCCATTCCAACCAAAATTTTCTGAGTGTATTCTAATAATTATAAATTATTGATGGCATATTCATAATATATTAAGTTACCATGGGTAAGCTCGAACTATATTTAAACAGGCTTGGAATTATCTTGAATTATGTTTTCAAGGCACTATGATTCTGTACCTAAATTTATTTTATTACATTTCAGCTAATCACAGATGCTGAATGTCTTATGACATCTTCACACTTCAAGTACTTCTGTGTGTCTTCTAGAAAAGAGTCCAATATACTGGCAGTTGCCTTCTCAGTAATTCTGTGACATTGAAGACTAAGAATAAGGCTTCTGTTACCAAGGAAAGGGGTCAAGAACACAAACTTAATACAAACATTTAAAATTAGTATTATTTAAAATTTGCACTTTGATTTTTTATAATTGATGCTTCTTCCAGTATCCCCAAAGTAATTTATACAGTTCATACTCTTCCAGGGGTGTCCAACCTGCAGCCCACAGACGGCATATAGATTATATAGATTATGTAAGGACTTTTTTGCTTATCTGGGGTGGCAGACATCACAACAATTATGCATAGATCATTTTTTTTTGCTCATCAGATTTTGTTAGTGTTTATGCATTTAATGCGTGGCCCAAGACAACTCTTCCTCCAACATGGCACAGAGAAGCCAAAGGTTGGACGCTTACACTAGACATTCTTTATACTTGAAATCCATCCTAGCAAAAAGGTAAATTCCAATGTGTCAATCTTACTAAATTTTAGCATTGCAAATTTTCTTATTTGAAGTTTGAAAAACTAGTATTTTTCTCATTTATTTACTGGAAAATGCTTTTTTAAAAAAATACTTCACAGCCTAAGAACATTTCATTCACAGAAACGTGTATATCCAAGCTAGATTTGATGTGGAAAATTCCTATTTATTTCATTTCACCAATAGCCAAAGTGAGGCATTTGTCATGCTCATTTAAAATGAGTATTAAGAGTAAAGTAACTAAATACCTTCCTTACTATGAAAATTACTTAGCCTCTTGGGCAAGTTACTTCCCCATTCTGTGTACCATTTCTGAATTTGCAATATGTAGTTATTATAGGACCTACTTCGTGCAGTTGTGAGACTCAAATGACTTAATAAAGCTCTCAGAATAGTGAGTGGGACATTCAAAACACTATGTGTTTGCCATTATAACTTTATCATCATCATCAATATCATGAAATATAAGCTTAATTCCATGTGCCTTATATATTCAAAGTGAAATCATCTTATTTATTTACACTATACTATGACACAGTCTTTTCTTCTTATTTTCATTGGTTTTCTCCCCAAATTTATACACATTAATGAGGTTTGACTATTACACTTGTATTTTGCTCTATTCATAACATGGCAGGCACTCACGATGAGACTTTCAAGGCCAAACACAGCTTCCTAATTTTTTCAACAGCAAAGACAATATTTAATTCTCTTTCATTCCTAATTGGAGACATTTGCTCCATTTCATTCCTAATTGAAGAACTGTAAGACCCCAAAGCTAGAATGATTTAAAAATAGGGTTTGTTTTGCATGTTTCCAAATTCCTGCAGGGAAAATTCATGGCAAAATGCTAGGCATAATGAGACCAAACTTTAGGCTAATTACCAGAGCTAATCACAGGTTATTACACTTGAAAAACATTTGTTTTCTAAATACAAAATGCATCATTGTGAATCTTTTAATTTGTTCCTTGCAAAGGAAACAAAATAAATGAACATAAATGATGCAAAAGTCAGCACAACTTAAAAAAATCAATATTCTTCCCTTCAGTTGGAAATCACGATTTAAACTTATCAACACTTAAGGGCAAGGAGTCAGAACCTTAAGCAGGTACTTGTAATTGGTAAAAAGAATTCTAGAAAAGACTGGAGGGGAAGAAGAGGTGGTAGGTAAGACCACAGCAATTAGAAGCAATTTATAACTGTGCCAACCTGTCCCCTAGCACAATTCGTACGTTCAGACAGCCTCTGAAGTGGTGATTTGCTCTGTGAAAGCTAAGGGGGGACAAAGAACACAGTACTGGTAGCTGAGACATAAAAGTCTCCAGCCCTGCTTCTATCTGCTGGGATGCAGAGAGAAATTGGACGAGACCCAGCATGAGACAGGCGACCAAGCCCATCAAAGGTGTCTCTGGCTCTGGCCTTTCCTTTTCACATTCTTCTCAACCTTGATGGCTTGTTTACTACTTTCCTACCAGTGGCTCAGAACATTTCTACTTCTAAAACTCCTCTTAGTAGAAAAATGAGGATGAGACTCGTGTCATTATTTGCACTTTGAAGTTCATTCACATCTTACTTATTTACACCTGTGATTTAAAGAGTGGAACCCATATGAGCAGAGAGCAGAATGATGGCTAACTAGGGGCTGGAGGAGTTGGGGGGAATTGGGAGATACCGGTCAAAAGTTGTAAAATGTCTGTTAGACAGGAGGCACAATTCAGCATGGTAACTATAGCTCATTACCACATGTTGGATACTTTAAAATTGCTAACAAAGTAAATTTTAAGTGGTCTCGCCACAAATCACTGGTAAATATGTAATGTAATGAACATGTTAATTATTTTGAAGTAGCCATTCCACAATGTAGATGTACTCAAAACACACGTTGTACATCATAAGGAGATATCATTTTTATTTGTCAATTAAATTTAATTTTAAAATAAAATAAAATTGAGCCCATAAAGAACTCCAAACAAGCTTTATTTCATGCAGCAATGAGGATGTTTGTTTGATTGATTCATTCTGTTCTTTTTTACTAGATTTTAGATTTCATAAATCTTTTTGCCAAAATAGTTATAACTTCGGAGAACTTTCCAGTGATTTATCTTTATCTTACTCAGCTGACAGCTCCACTCTGCTCTCATATTATTAAAAGAAGAAACTCTAGACATACCAGATGTTTCTACTCAATGTCACAAAAGTTTCTGGATCTTATTCCAGCCCCTGATTTTACTTTGTTAAAGAAATTATAAAAATAAATAAATAAATAGCCAGGGAGCAATTACTCAAAATAATTTACCATTAATTTTATGTGAACGTGAATTCATCTCAGGTTTATCCCGACTGAGTAATTAGACAAGTGATTAGAGAAGTTCTACAATAAGCAGCGTAACTATGGTGCTTTTTAACAATGAAATATTCCCAGAAAATGCAGGGAGCTATTTAAATAAAATGTCTCCATGACATGAAAGATGCGATGTTCCCCAAATTAAATTTTAAAAACTGCTAATGAAATACTGATCCGTTCCCTCATAAAATGATATTTTTCCCATACAATTTCTTTGAAGAGCAAGATACTCTTTTCTTCCCATGTCTATTAATAGAAAAACACTGTATTAGGACATAAGCAGAAAGGAAATTACCACAATTAATAGACCATAGTCTTCTCTCTTAAAGGGGTCTGGGATCTAGTGCATGAGAAAATATTTACACACCTCTTCAGAAACATCTCTACCGTACAAAATTTGTCAGTACTACTGTCAACTAATCACAAAATATGGTTTTTATCATCTCCATAATCATAATGGAGATCAGTAAAATATAGTTCTGGGTACAAGATACTTTGATACTCTTTTTTATTCTTATAACAAACTCATGAACTGGAAATTATTTAATTCTCATTTTACACATGGGGAAACTGTCAGAGACTCAAGAACAGAGAGCCTGTATTCTTTCTGCCTTGAAAACGCGCATGGGTCATTACAAACGTTTTCAGATAGTCACCCATAGATGCCCTTGCCGCACGTACCTGACTGTATGTGTTTAAAAGGACTCATACGGGCATCAGAGAATTTATGGTTCTGTATCCAATAAAAGATGGTGAAACTAGAAAAAAAAGGTTTTGAGATACATGAAAATCAAGAAATATAAAATTCGTATAGATGGAAACAAAGGAAGCCCTCTCAGCACCTGCTAAGCCGAGCAGAAAGCCTGTACAGGCGGATTGGAAAGGATGCTATGGGCTGTGTTTTGCAGAAGTGAAATAACGGACTAGAACACAGTCTGTCTCAAAACATTCGTAGTGACCCACATCTATGCTGTCTCCGATGTAAGTGCTGCTGGAGGCTTAGTCCTTCCACCTGAGCATCCGCGGGGGCGTCCTCCAGGGCAGCTCAGAGCAGCCTGGCCGCGTCCGCCCACCGCCTCCCCAGCCGGCCTGCGTCAGGCCGCCCTGCGCCACCCGTGCCGGAGCGGCCCCCGGGCAACCGTTCTGGTTCACTGGCTCTCCTTGGCGAGCCTGGGCTTGTGAAGCTTGTTCTCATCTCGTCGCGTCTTCAACACTTCTGCTCTGACCACCTGTCACTGAAAAGCACGATCCACGACAGCCTGTGTGGATTCACGGTGTAGCGGCTCACCCGGGATCTCCTGGCCGCCCCCGCTGTGGCCTCCTAGTCCAACCATGACACTAATGTCCAGGGGACCCTCACTGAGACCCCCCTGCCAGCCATGCCGTGACCAAACTACTGGTCAAAGCGTGCAAAACAAGCGCGGGAAGGTCTTTTCATGCCCCACAATTCCTAAAGCCACCAAGCCCCACCCCGTCCCCACGGGGACACACACTCTGGTTTTGCCTCAGTTGAGAGATGGTAATGCTCCATTCAATGATCCACGCTGATGAGGCAATTTATAGCTCTGAAGTTCATACGCGTTGCTTTCTTAAGCGTTTTACGAACACTTAGATGGCACCTACTGTATGCCAGGCCAAGCCTCTAGGTGCTTACATCAGAAACAGCATGTATTTTGAAGGCAGAAAGAATACAGTCTCCCTGCTCTCAAGGCTCTGATCTTCAGTGTCCTGGTGTTTAAAATGAAAATTAAAATAAATTCTAAGCACTTTGCAAATAATGGGTCATTTAATCCTCATAACAACCCAAGCATTGTGTTGCCTCGGTTTCATAGGCATAAAACCTGATGCAGGAAGGCACCTTATCTGAGATCCCTTGCTAGCAAATGAGCCAGGTTTTAAACCCAGAGAGTCTAATTCCAGCATCCATCTCTCCACCGCTACTCTCTGCAGCATCTGGCTGGGGCACAGGAGAGGGATTTTCCAGAGAGGATGGGCGAAAATGGATTAATAGTGTAGGATGGACAGAGGGACACGCACCATCAGATTGTGACAAGAGTGATTTGTAGAGATCGATCAGGCAGCAGAGCTGATTCTCTGCTAACAAATCAAACACAGCCTGGAGACTTCAGGAGTCCCAATTTTCTCAAAATGATTTTTCCTCCCCACCCCCTGCTCACCAAAAATAACCAACTTGGAAACATCCATTTTCCTTCCAGCTCATGGCGGGGGGGGGGGGGGCGCTTATTTATAACATTCTCTGTTTCCTAATTGTCAAGATGCAGGGATTTAATGGATTCCTAAACACAGACGATGCTTTTATAATTTGTAAAATAATTATTTTTCAAGCTGTAGCATACAGACACCTTCTTTGAGACGACAAAAAGAAAAAGCCTCAGTAGTTTTACACCTCAAATACCTACGACACTATTGTTTAGGGAAGGCTTAGGGAAGGTTGGGGAATTTTGTGTTTTATTTTTTGTTTAATTTGGTATTCACATCGTGTGATTGCACACTGACAGCCTGATCGACAGTCATCTGTGGGTCTTTCGTGTGACAGCGTTACCTACATCTCCCTGTTTTCCTTAGATTCAGTTTATTTTATGATGACTTCGAGAAAGTAGTAATGTGATAGCTGAGGAATTTTTGTTATAATGTTACTCCTTCTCCAGCCAGAACCAATGGTTCTGTGTTGGAGCAGCTCCCCTCCTCACAGAGTTATTACTGAACCGTGCGTAACTCTCTGGGTGGGCTTCTGGTAATAATTAAATTGCCATCTTCATCAAGCCCCAGGGAGAGCAGAGAGCCAGGGTAGCAACACAGGGCTTGTAGTAACATTTCCCGTCATAAAGAGAGGACGTCTTGAAGGATTCCTTTGTGTTCTTTCTCCGTTCTTCTGGTCTTGAAGCTATAAACATCTGATGAGAAAGCGTCTTTTTAAAACTCTGAATAATTTACTGGGTACTTGCTTACAGCAGGGTTCTATTATTTCCTGACACTTCATTTCTACAACTAGGCAGTGGCTTTGGAAACACATTAAAGATTCCTTTAAATAACACTTGTAATCCACATCCCAATAAGGACCAGATTTTGAATACTTGGCCCTGAACCTGGGCTTTTGAAAAAAGAAGAGAAGAAATAAAGAAGGTGGGGAGGAAAAAATGAGAAAGTATTATGAAGGTAGCATGGATCACTGGCTAGAATAAAGTCTTGGGGTCAGAAATGAATATTAAGTCCTCCTCTCAAAGTGCTTCACTTGGATCCAAGAAAAATAAAAACATCCTTAGGCTCCTGTCTCCTATATCCAAAATTCAGAGATTGGATGCACCAGTTAGAACTAGGTTGGGCTGCACTATTAAAAACAAAGAAAGAAAATAAAAGATAATAACAACAGTGATTTAAACACGTAATAGAAACCTGAGGCAGGCAGTTGAGTTGACATGGTGAGTCCACACCTAGGGCCCAGGCTTCTACTCTGGCCCGTCTCCATCCTTAGCCTGCCAGCTCATGGTCTGAGGTGGTTCTCTGAGCTTTAGCATCACATCTGCATTGCAAACAACATTGCAATGTGCTCCCTCCTTGAAGGACACTTTGGAAATCACAGCACCCTCACTTCCAAATCACATTTCATTGTCCAAATCTAGTCAATGGCTATACCTTAGTCACAAGGAAGCAGAAGAACGTAGTCTTTGGCCAGGTAACACACTGTCTAGGAGGAAGGGAAGAATGCATTTGGGAAGGTCATTGGCAATCTCCACTCTGTAGAAATGCAGAGTTCCTTTCTGAGGTATCAAATGTGTCAGGGAGATACTAACATACTTTCTCCAGGCATGGCATTTAGATGACATTATATACTAATGCACTGTTTTATCTCGCCCACCTATACCACTGTTGATACTTCCCAGCCAGCAATTAAAAAAAATAGACTTTAAGAACTTAGCCCCCAGTCTGACAATGCCTTTCAGGTTTTTAGCTGGGGTATCGACATTGTCTGCATTGTTCAGAAATGTGAAATTAGAAGATGCTTTCTGGTTGAAACTTGTCAAAACATTCAAAATGTAATAGTAAATACTAGAAGGAACTGGTAATAGAAACTAAGAAAACCCGAATTCACTTCTGAAACTGTTAGAAGGGAGGGAGCGTTGGAATCCTGCTAGCAAGAGACAGCCATGAGGACAAGGAGCGCTAAAGCTCGTGGGTCATACAAGGCACCTCATGTTCTGGAGCAGCCCTTGCACAGACCACCTCATTTAATCATCACAAGAACTCTGGAAGATAAATGTCTGTTTTCTCTTTCTCTTTAACAAAGAAATATTTGTTAAAGAGAATATGTGTTAAGAAATATTTGTTTCAAACGGGTTTAGAAATTCATTCCAGGTCTCACATGTACTAAATGGTAAAAAGAACATGAAAAGAGACTTAGAAAGGATCACACACAAAAATAATCCTAAACAGTAAAATGGTCCAGAGGAGAAAGCTCTTATACACAGAAAGCTCCTCTTTGAGAGGGGCAGGGCTACTTCCTGGAGGGACACAGGCAGGCTGCGGTGACAGAGCAGGAGCTGAGCCGCCTTCTGACCTTCTGCCCATCTCCTACACATGCCCCATTGGCTGAACCCAACCAGAAGTCCAAGGGCAAGGATGTTCTTGATTCAGCTGATACAGTTTACACAGGTCAGCCTCCCAGAGAAGCAGGACTAAAAAGGGAGGGACAGAGATGAATCCAGAGGAGCAAGCAAAATACTCAGCACGGGAACTCACTGCCACTGTCCCCTCCTCACTGCATTCCTGAGCACAGACAAGTGATTAAAAATTTTGCTCATTTTACCACCAAAACATCCTTTTCCTTTCACCTACAGACACTTGCACAGGGGAGGGCAGAGAGAGGATGTGATTCACTGCCCTCTTACTGCCAGCAGGTAAGAAGTTAGGACTTTAGCACACTGCATTTAAAGGTTTCCAAAACCTGATCTAAACTGTGTAAGGGAGAGGCTATCCCATTTTTAATTATGTGGGGGCGGGGTGGAAATCACGGAACTTCTCCACATAATTTCTTCCATGTTTTGAAGACAATCACGATCAAGAACTTTCTCCTTCTATGCATAAGTAAATCATCTGCTCAGCAAAGAATCTTCTACTTAAGTCTCTTCCTTCCCTTAAGGGAAGGAATGGCGAGCCAGCAGCATTCTCTAAGCAGCTATTTTCTATCTTGAAGACATGACTCTACCAAGCTCACTCACCCTTAGTGAGCAAGTCTCTAGTCCACCTTCTAAAAGTGACTTATTTTTCCTTTTTCTGTTCTTTTGTACATTAACTGTAGCTTCATTTTGCCTGCCTGAAATGCCTGCTGTTCCCATTTTTCTACCCCAACACTTACTTCCCACCTACTCACTGCTTCAAGAAAGCCTCTTTTAGTCTAATCCATTCCGCAAAGGAGTTTGGGTTCACGTAAATTTCCATAGCAACTATGCTCATCACCAAAACACTGTGGATCCTCCATGTCTATTAGTACTGCCTGAAATTTCCTTTAATCATTTGCATAAAGATTTAATACAGATAGATCAGCCCAATCCTTGCTCATGAGGACATACGCTTCCATTGTATGAACTTAACCACGGTAATTTAATCATTCCCTTACTGGTGGATGCTTAGATGTTTTCTTTGTTTCACCATTACAAACAATGCTATAGTGAACATAATTATAAACATATCTCTGTGCCCATCTGGGAGTATTCCGCAGGACAGATGCCCAGAAGTAGATTTAATTGGTCAAAAGGTTTACATATTTGTTATTTTAATATACACTACAAATTTCTTTTCAAAGCCATTTGTGGGAGGGCGAGGATGGGTGGAGGAAGGGTAATTGGTGGGACCACACCTATGGTGCATCTTACAAGGCTACATGTGAAATTTACTAAATGTAGACTATAAATGTTTTAACTCAATAACTAAAAGGGTATCGTGAAGGCTATGTTAACCAGTTTGATAAAAATATTTCAGATTGTATATAAAACCAGCACATTGTATTCCACGATTCCATTAATGTACCCAGCTATGATTTAATAATTTTTTAAAAAGCCATTTGCACTCCTGCATGGTGTATGAGAGTGTGCATTCCTTCTTGCCCTTTCCCAACCAACATCGAAACAATAGATACTAATAATAATGAAAATATGTTTTCAACCTGATAGGTAAAAAATGGTGTCATAATATTTTAGATTTAGGTTTCTGTGATTACCAGCAAGATTGAACATCTTTTCATACATGTAGAGAGCATTTGTATTTCTTTTCCTCCAATTTGCCACTCTTACCCTTTTGCCATTTTCGTATTGGAATGTCTTTTTCTCATTTATTTGTACATGTTTTCTATATAATGTAGATTAAGCCCTTACTAACATTATATATTACAAATGTTTTCTCCTAGTTGCATGTTTGAATTCAATAATGGTTTCTTTATGGATATAAATTTTCAATTTTTATGTGATGAAGTACATAAATCTATTTAATCTCCTTATAATTATACAAAACATGAAAATGTATTAAAGCATTGCCTCTACCTTCTCCCTCAGCTCTTAAGACTTCTTTTTGTCCAGATTGCTATGAAATTTCACACTCAGTGTCTTGAGCAATTGATGTACTCTTTTACTCTAGAAACCATTGTTCAGCTTCAGAAATTTTTCTTGAATTATTTTAAAATGTCCTTCCCTCTACTTTCTGCATTCTCACATTCTGAAATATCTGGAACTCCTGAACTCGCCCTCTGTATTTCTTTTCTTTTCTCTCTAATCTACATGTTGAAATTTCTCAATTTTACCTTCCAAATCTTCTACTGAATTTAAAATTTATTTTCATATTTTTAATTTCCAAAAGATCCTGTTTTTGTCTTTTAACGATTTTGTTTATATAGCTTTTTGTCTTTCACTTCATAAATCAAATGCTGTATTCTCCAAGGATAGTAGTGAGAGTTTAGTTCTATTTGGCTTTTTATTTTTGTTTTTAAGTTTCCATCTTCCTGCGTAGTTCCTATTTTTTGTTTATGTTGTGCTTTTTCTTCCTGATCTCTGGGTTTCATGTCAGAAGCTTTCCTTAAATGCCTTAGTGATTCTTACTGTCCACTCATTCTCAAAAGTGACAGGCTCCCAGGCTAAGTGTATGGTCAGCGCGTGGGGCTTCACTGTGACAGAGATTCTGACTTTCCCATCATGCCAGGCAAGCCCCAGTGTCAGTCTTTGTTGCCTCTTTTCTAGGCTAGTGAGGCGCCATTCCAGGAGTGCATAATTCTAGCCAAGCATTGAGGCAGCCACATGAGGGGAAGGAGGTTGCTGGTCTTCACAAGCAGGAAGTAAACTTTCACTTCGCCTCTTACTTTCAATGTGGCACCGCTCCCTCAAAAGCACTTGGTGCCCCCAGGCCAGATAGTGTTTCTAAACTAAAGACAATAAACTTTGAGTCAAGCCAGGAGGGGCTGGAACTCGCTGCAGTTCCGTGCATTTGGGTTAGGACGTGGGCACCTGCCACCACACCAGTTTAGTCCTGCCCCCACCTCCCACTTCCAGGGGCACCTCGTGCTGCCAGTCCCTGGGACTTGGGATCCGTGGTACATACCAGCTCGCTTCTCCGCCTCCCACGTCAGGGTAACATTCAGCTCCCTGTGCCTTGCTGGGTCAGCAAGTCGCGCACCCTCTGCTTTCCTGCTCCCAAAATTCTGTTGCTGCTGTCTCCTCTCCAGGTCTGTTTTCCTTGTGGGATTATAAGCCTTAAAAAATATTTTTTTCCACAGTTATAATAAACTTTTGAAAGGGATAGGAGGCTAATGAATATGTTTCATTCACCAACTTTAGCTAGAAGCATCGGATTATTAAAATTTAACATAGATTTAAACATGTTTCTCTGGCGATCTCCAATGCTGTTGAGTATCTATCATCTTTATACTTGTCCACATACACACACACAGAAAAAGGCAAAAAAGTTTTCTCCTGAAGCTCAGAGTGAAACTTCCACCCTTGGCTAGGGCTCCTCACTTCTGAGATTCTAGCCTAGTGGACCTCTGCACTGTGGGGCCCACAGGACTTCTACTTACACAAAGACTTATAGACTTAAGGAAGTGAGGGTTCCATCTGTTGGTGGGAATTTCTCTCACTAATGTATTGTGGTGATCCAGTGGAGATTCATTCATGGTCAATATAATGGAAAATTCTGAGTCTTATGATTCTTTTCAACATGAACTTGAGGATTATATCAGAAAACAGAAAGCCAGAAGATTACAACCAAAGCTTTGCTTTACAAAGGTGACAGAAAACTCTGCATATCCAGAAAGGGGTCACACTGACC